>CAJQZN010043103.1:181196-207075 GCA_907164685.1 Colias eurytheme
AACATATTCATATAATGTTAGGAATTAGGTACTAAAATAATCCCAAGTACACTAAGTTTGCAAATATCTCTCTGCCTTAATACCTCTCTATTCAAACTTTTTGCACAATTAAGTAAGAAACATTCAAACGCGTACAAAAACAAGCCAACTATAAGCGTCGTATCGCGGAAACGTCGCTGAGGTTAATCTATCCGATTCAATGTCAAAAGCCAACGAACGTATAATGTTTGTACGTTTATTTATTACTAACTGTGCTCCGCGGTTTCACCCGCAGTGCTCCGCTCCCTTTGGTCTTAGCGAGATGATATATAGCCTATAGCATTCCTCGATAAATGGGCTATCCAACACTGAAAGAATTTTTCAAATCAGACCAGTAGTTCCTGAGATTAGCGCGGTCAAACAAACAAACACTTCAGCTTTATAATATTAGTAAAGATTTGATTTTGAATTTTATTTTAATGAAAACAAAGTCGATAATAGTTTGACAGAGAAATGCGCTCCGCCATAATATCTGCGCCGGGCCTTGTTTGTATGTAACAGTCGATATAACAATGCGCGGGCGGTTTACGGGAATTGTGAAATACGGGTAATTGGAATGTAGTTTGCGATTTGATACGCTGGATGTGTTTGCTATATTATAATATTTATTATTATCCCTGGAAACTAGGTTTATAGAGATGGATGGATTAAGGGGTGAAATGGTATCTGGGATGTCAAACGACTCATCAGTTCCTATAACTTATTTCATGAAGTAGTAGTAGATATTATGATCTGAATGAAACACATATTCCATTAGTACTTCTAAAAACAGGCAGATGATTCATGAAATTACATAGCTAGCACAACATTGCCAAAATATACCCATTGTTTGTTTGTATTAAATATTAGTTATATTTCAACCCTAAATACGACAACGTGATTATCAATAGCTGTGTGAAACATAATTTTCATTTGAAATGTTGATGCTTTGCAATCACCTATTTTCTGCATCTGGCTGTTAAAAACGTAAAAAATGACATGATGAAAATGACTTTCTTCCTAAACGCCTGGTAGACCTGAAGATGTACTTGCCTTTCACAAATAGGCCAGTATTAATATTGCAATTATGTATGTTGTTTAGGTATCATGTATTTCAGATATATGTTCGTTAACAAAAATAATTCTATAATATGTTTTATTTAGTCCTACCTACAAGAAAAAATACGATAAACATCTTCTACTTTCAGGTATCCAACACGCAATAGGTGGCCTCGCTTCCAAGCCGGAACGAGATCTGCTGATGCAGGACTTCATGACGGTGGAGACGACGAACTTCCCCAGCGAGGGGTCGAACCACACGCCCGCGCACCACTACTCCGAGTTCAAGTTTAAGACGTACGCGCCGATCGCGTTTCGTTACTTTCGAGACCTGTTTGGTATACAGCCGGACGATTTTTTGGTGAGTTGATGATGTTGGTAGATATTTTGGTATAGGGTGAAACAGTTTGGCCCATAAGACAATAGAACAAAACACTTTAAAAGCAGAAAAAGATCTGATGGAGTTTACAAACTTTGCTGATCTGTTCGGTATACAGTCGGACGATTTTTTGGGGAGTGGATGGTGTTGACAGATATTTTAGTGTAGGATGAAGTAGTTTTGCCCAATACGCTATATGTGACCTGATTTCTAATCCAGAAAGGGACCAGTTTGTGTACAGCCGAACACTAAACACACATCAGTTTTGCCTAGAACGCTATAGATGGTCTGGCCGATAAGCCAGAGAAAGATCTGCTCGCGTTTAGATATTTCCGCGATCTGTTTGGTTTCCAGCCCAATGACTTCTTGGTGGGATAATATTTTGGTGGATATTTTGAAGTGGATAGCAGTTTTGTTGCTAATAAAGATAATTTTGTAAAACAGCTAACAGTGCTTTTGATACATTACGTAGTATGAAATTATATAAATTGACGGATGGAACATCTTCACACATCAAAGACATTAGGTTAAATGAGTATAAGCAGGTATTATGGTCGTGGAAAATTTTACGAAAATATAGAAATAATTTCCATAACGACAAAGAAATAAGCTCTTTGAACCGTGATTCAATACTGTGTCGACATAAGTAGCGGGAATTATAATCATCTAAAAGATATTTTTATTTCTCCGATACAGATTGACCTATATACAGTTACCTGCCCACATACCATGTCTTAAAGCAGTGTTTCCAGTGTGGAAAAGTGACATCGCTATATAGCTCGTTTAGCGCCATCACTCTCCCACATTGGAAGTAATACTGCTTTAAGATGGTAACTAGGAAAAAATCGATAATGCGAAATGGCTTGACAAAGAGAAATATACAAACGTAAAATGGCACTATCGGAATAAAGAGAGCATTAGGTCATTCGTACTGACCCTAATACGGTAATAGGGCTGTCCAAAATCAGTTTTTTGCGTGGGAATTAATTTGGTATCGCTGATAGCATATCATTGTATCTTATCAATATCTATATGAATCAAACCACTTCATTGCACTGATTCCACTTTGTATATTCCTTCTGTAAATAAATATTATAGTTGTTTATACTGCACCATATCTCCATACTATAGTAGCGTCAGCTACTATTATATAAGTAACTATTCTCTCACTACAGTAAAAAAATGCTTGTGTCTTCAATGCTTAGTTCAATATTTTCATGAGTTCATGTAATATCTATATATATGTATATGTATAGTATCTGTATATGTGTTCATAAGTATATCTCAGTTTGAATTTACATATTCGTTTTCGTACAACAATTTTTCTTTAGTTTTATTTTTTCCAAAAGTAATTTATACTTTGTATTGTTAACTTTTGATGGAACAAATATTAACGAAACGAAGCCTTTCGCACTTTAAGCGCTTCTTTTAAAAATTTAATAATAGTAACTATTGAAGTGTTTCAGTTTATTTTATAGTCGTAGAATGATTGTAAATGGGACAACCCTGAACCTATATCTACGTTGTACATAGTAAACGATACAACGATAACTAATTCTGTGCGTTTTGATAGCGCGGTTGCATAACATACATGTACGAATATAAATAAACAAACACACGATGCAAATAGTTTTAATTTATTTTTGGTCTTGACAAATGTACTTTTCTATGCTTTAATAAGGCTACGCTCACATAGAATTTTCACATGGAAATGTGATGTTTTACCGCGGTAGAAAGTAAGCCTAAAGCTTTGGTCTGGTGATCATGACGCACAACGCTGAGGTATGCGCCCCGACGCAGCGTCACGACGCAGCATTTACCTTCCCTGCGGAGAGGTGGTCAGTTGATTTTGCCGCAGCTACCAAGGTAGACGTGAACATGAACAATTTTGCTGTAATTATCAAACTTTTATGTTTTTTGTCTTTATTTTTATATAAAGAAGGATAGCTGCGAACTAATTCTATTATTGTCTACGAAAAAATTCATATTGTCGCATTCATATATGCCGTGACGCATACCCGCACACCGCAGCGTTCAATCGAGAATGACGCCGCGCTGTGCGGGAGTACACCTCCCCACTCACCGCGCTTGCCCTTCGCCGCGGACGCATACTGCGACGGAACAAGAGAACATTGTCGACGTTTTTCATATGATTGAGTGTCCGGCATCGCAAACCGTATACCTCAGCGTTGTGCGTCATGATCACCAGACCAAAGCTTTAAGAGCGCCGTACACGGGCAGCTCGAGCAGTTAACGGCTGAGCGACGACGTACGGACTGCTCGAGCGGTCGGTCGTTGACTGCTCGAGCTGTCGCTACACGCGGTTTGTAGTGCAGTTGACGGCGGTCGCGATTGCTCGAGCAGTCACGTGTACGGCAATGAATGAATGTCTATATTTCACCGCGTGGTCGCTGCTTCAAGCTGTTGGTCTGAACTGCTTCAGCTTGAAGCAGTCCGTGTACGGCCGCTTTCACTCTTTAGCCTTCTATCTCCAGACACAAAAATCCTATACGATTACTCTGTTACAGTTGCTCTGTGAAAGAAAGCCAAATAAACAATAAATCTGTACAAAAATTACGTTCACTCTCTGACTAGAGTTTGTTTGTTTAATTATTTTAAGCCTTTAATTTTATTTAATCTTATATATAAAAATGAATCGCAAAATGTGTTGGTAAGCGCATAACTCGAGAACGGCTGAACTGATTTCGATAATTCTTTTTTTATTATATTCCTTGAAGTACGAGGATGGTTTTTATGTAGAGAAAACGTGAATATGTACCACGGGCGAAGCCGGGGCGGACCGCTAGTTTACAATAATAATGTGCAACCAAATTATTAGTCTTAACAAATCTCTTATCGGCACATTTATATAGGGAGATTTTTGTGTGTCAGAATTCCTTATCATTGACTCAGCGGTTTATCTCAAAAGGATTAGATTAATCGCTCTGCATGGGCCGTGAGAAAACAGATTTAAATTGCGGATTCATACCTTTTAAGGAAGTTGGATGTAAATAATCATTGTTGAAGTGAAACTTCTTTATCGGGGTTAGAAAAAAATTTAGTGTAATATTTTTTCGTTACGCGTGACATTTTTCCGTTACGCGCCATCTTTTTCTTATCCCTACCACGCGTGATTCGACGTATTTCTGTAAATTTGCATACAGTAAGCTTGAGTGGTTTAGAATCTCCAAATCCCCCCGAGACCTTGTTCTAGGCAAGCAAATGCCCTGTTAGTTGTTAAAATTAACCACTTCTTATATCTTACTCCAATGAAATCCTAATCTTCATAATATAGAAGGACTATAATTAATTTGTGTACCATATAATGTTGCTAATCAACTAAAAATTTTAATACCTGTAGGTACAGCAATAATTATAGTTGCTGAGGTGAAATAAGCTCGAGTATCAATATCTATTCCAACTGTAAATATATGATGAGCTCATACAATAAATCCTAATAAACCAATTGCTATTATAGCATAAATTATTCCTAAAGATCCAAAAGTTTCTTTTTTCCCTCTTTCTTGAGAAATGATATGTGAAATTATACCAAATCCTGGTAAAATTAGAATATATACTTCTAAATGTCCAAAAAATCAAAATAAATGTTGATAAAGAATTAGGTCTCCTCCCCCAGCAGGATCAAAAAAAGAGGTATTTAAATTTCGATCAGTTAATATAAATTCGAAAGTTTGTGAGGATGGATGTTTGTGTATGTGCATGTGTCTTTGTTACTCTTTCACGCAAATACTACTAAACAGATTACAATGAAATTTTGCACATTAACACATAGGATAGGTATTTTCCCGGAAATCCCATAGGATTATATAGAACTATGCGGGTTTTTATTTAAAAACGCGGGCGGAAATCTAGTTTTCACTATCACTACATAGTATAAAACAAAGTCGCTTTTTCTGTCCCTATGTATGCTTAAATCTTTAAAACTACGCAACGGAATTTGATGCGGTTTTTTTAATAGATAGAGTGATTCAAGAGGAAGGTTTTAATATATAATTTATTATGTTTTAGACACAGCGGGCGAAGCCGCAGGCAGAAAGCTAGTTTATAATATTAATACACACAAGCAATAAACGTGTAAATTATTACAGCTCTCGATAAATAAGCAAACGTAGCACATAATCTAAAGATAATGTTCGACACACAACTATTTGGGAGGAGATTAAATGGTTCTCGGAAGAGCGGGGAAAATATTTGTTCTACTTGCTTTGTGTAAATAACGCAGTTGATTATTGCGTCAAGGTCTTGATAGGAGCGATTTGATGAACATTTAGACGAATTTAATTGATATATTTTTGAAATATTTTGATTTCTTATTAGTGTTGATAGCTGGATGTAATTTTTCTGGCATCAAATATATACATATTTAATTTTATAGCACGCTATCATCTCTTAAATTCTCGCATTTTCTTATAACAGGATAAAATTACCTTAAGGATTTCAACTACGGCACCATGTCCATGATGAAAATAGGTCTTACAGATATATTGTATCAGGTATTTCCTGAAAATTAAAAAAATGCAAAAACAATATTAACAAACAATATTATCAAAATGGAGCATTCTTTTGTAAGTCTCCGCGAAGAATATTTCTCTATTGCTAACCTGCCTGTTTTATTCAGTTCTAATTAAAAGTAAATCTATACTATATATAATATTATAAAGCTGAAGAGTTTGTTTGTTTGTTTGAATGCACTAATCTCAGGAACTACTGGTCCGATTTGAAAAATTCTTTCAGTGCTAGATAGCCCATTTATCGAGGAAGGCTATATATCAACACGCTAAGACCAACAGGAGCGGAATTAGTTAACCTATAAAAGGAAAATTTATAATGCTGCTTATTTTAATATTTATTTATATTATTTCTCTCCAGATGTCAATGTGTAGCGCACCCCTACGCGAGCTGAGCAACCCCGGCGCATCGGGTAGTATATTCTATTTGACGAACGACGACGAGTTCATCATAAAAACGGTACAACACAAGGAGGGGGAGTTTCTGCAGAAATTGTTGCCAGGATACTACTTGAATTTGGATCAGGTCAGTTCTTTGTAGATTTTTTTAAGGAAGAATAAAAAGAGGATAGTTTTTTTATGGCAGTTATGTATAGTCAACGATCCTAAGCGGCTGGTACGATTTTAATTAAAAATTTTTAGGAGTAGTAAGAGGAGGCTCCCTAACATAATTTCTGGCACTAAGAGACCGGTTAGACCGCTACGGTGTTAGACGCTAACTCAGCCGTAATAAAGTTGAATATCGCGTGCGCTCATTGATCGCGTTCGAGCTCGAAACTATATCTCGTAAGTCTCAATTCTTATTTCGTTTATAACTAAAGTAATAAATGATCTAGGGAAAAAATATCTTGGGATTGGATGGTAAACTATATTTTCTTACTGTTAACATTTATTTTTGACATACAGTCCAAGAAAATCTTTAAAAAAATGTAATAATCCTTAAAAAAGGCATAATTTTTGAATAAAAAATGAATCGAGCGAAAATGTTACAATTACGTAACTGTCTTGTACATGGAAAGAAAAAAAACCCAATAAATCATATACCAAAGTTCCATTTTGATTGTATGTGTGACTGTTTCAGAATACTAATGCAAATTCACGTAAAATTAAGGGAGCCTCCCCTTAACAAAGTATTGATAACAACATACATAGTAGAAACGTTGAATGATCGGCTGATCCGATTTTAACTTAAAAATAATAGTGTGGTATTAAGAGCTACCTACCCACACAGGAACTATTTCAATTATTTTAAAAATTTTATTTTTAATAAAAAATATAGGCAGATTTTATTATAATTAATTTAAAAAAATGTGTAAAAGATAGATATTTCGCTATCTTCATGTTTTAATAATAATAACTAGCCACATTTTTGATATCGCTTCAGTATTTCCTGATATCACCGCATTCAACACACAAACAAAACTCTCCATCTTTATAATATACGATATTCATTACTATAGTTTCAAAAAAATGTATGTTTGTCCACGCAGAACCCACGAACGCTCCTACCGAAGTTCTTCGGTCTATACTGCTATCAATGCAACAGTAAGAACGTACGATTGGTGGCGATGAACAATCTGCTGCCGTCGTCCGTGAAACTGCACCAGAAGTACGATTTGAAAGGATCCACTTATAAGAGGAAGGTAGGTTTTTGAGGGTAGATTTAATTTATTAATTTATATGGTACTAGCTTTCCGCCCACGGCTTCGCCCGCGTTTTCAAAGAAAAACCTGCGTATCTTCCGTTCCCGTGGGATTTCCGGAATAAAACCTATCCTATCTGTTAATCCAAGTTACCCTCTTATATTATACCTAAAAATTCGTCGAAAATACAGGCATTCTGTTATATCTAGTGCACTATTACCTAAAAACTGTGGTCCTGCAATGACAACTAAAATGGGCTCAATCGAATTCAAATATTTTTTGACTAATGATGATGGTTATAAAAGTGAAGTCCCATGTCCTCTAGTGGGGTAAGGGGCAGTTGTATTATACATCTGTTTCACTGATCGATTTTCTTTAGGGACAAGTAGGTGATCAGCCTTCTGTGTCCTACCAGACCGAGACATTTTTTTTTCTTTGTCTCCACCGAGAACGGAACCCACGACCCCTTGGTGCTACGCTCACGCGTCAACCACTGTACCAAGGAGGCGGTGGTTATGATGAATATATATTTATTCCAGGCAAGCAAAACAGAAAGACAGAAGAATTCACCGACATACAAAGACTTAGATTTCATGGAACACCACACTGAAGGCATTTTCCTTGAAGCCGATACGTATACAGCGCTAATTAAGACAATGCAACGGGATTGCCGCGTTTTGGAGAGTTTTAAGGTATATAATTATATATGTTACTTAAAATATGAATTTATTTAAAATATGTGTAGATGTTAATTTAATAATGGGCTTGTTTGTAATAAAAAATGTGAAATATGCATATTATGAATGTGTGTAGGTGTAGGTAAAGAAAGATGGTTGCTGTATCAAATTTTCTTAAAAATAGACAATAGGTGGGGCGTTACTGTAACAGCATTTATTTTAATTAAAACACTTTGAGCAAAGTATTAATGTATTTTTATTATTTACACACAATTTATTGTAACAAATAATAAGCATAATAAGTGTTCTTTAATTAATTCATTTAATAATTGTAACTACGCATTCTATCAAGTATTGATTTTAAGATATCTGTATATCATGTAAAATTATTTGAAGTCGTTGTAATTAATACATTGATATCAACAAATAATAACTTCTATAATGAATATTGTATTTAAATATTCCAGATAATGGACTATTCCCTCCTAGTCGGCATACACAATCTGGACGAGGCACAACGCGAAAAAACCGAAGCGAGAAAACGAACAGACTCCGGGCAAAGTGACGACGAGGGGGATGGGGAGAGGAGAGGACTTAATAGGACTCGGTAAGAGATAAGAGGAGATAGAGTCAGAATGGGATAGGAAGAGATAAGATAAGTTGTCAGTAACAGTGATAGAAAATTAGAAAGAAAGAGTCGTTAAGATATAGTAAGAAGGAATTTATTTTATTTATTTATTTGGTCGCCCAACACTTGTTTACAGTGATTCTTAAAATATAAATACATATTACATGTGACAAAATAAGGAATCGGTAAGAGACGATAATATATAAGAGAAATAGTCGGTAAGAGATAAGAGAAATATTCATCAGTAATTATATATAAGTAAATAATTATATTGTTATGTATTTATTTTTCGTTAAATGTTTTAAGTTTTTTAATTTAGTAAAATACACCTTATATAATACAATTCTCAGTGTTTTGAAAAAGAAAATGACAGTCCCAAAAAATATAATATTTCAGATCGGATCAAACTAAAGAAGATTTCAAGGCTCAAGTGAAACGGACACAGTACGATTTTTTTTATATATAAACATTTTTTGTTTTTGTCTGTCTGTTTGTTCCTAACAAGTGATGTCTCGTTCCGTTCTAACGTGTTTTGTTTCGCATGTTTGTATACTAATTAGATATTTTAACCAATTGATAATTACTATAATTGGATAGTAATTTATTGAGATTTTTGGCAAGAAAATCGTATTATAACTGATATATTTTTTTCATGAATTTATGACTAGATAAATTCTAAGTCAGTTTTTGTAAATATTAGTATGTTGAAAATTAATCCTTTATTTTTCTTGGTTAAACTTAAAATTGGTTCCAACTTGTTCTTGTAAAATATTCGAAATTAAACCCTATTTCAGTATATATTAGTGTCCTTTTTCGATAATCAGTTTTTGTAAATATAATTTAGTTGAAAATTAATCCTATTTTAATTTTATCGTAATAAAACTTCACATAGATAAACTAGTTCCAAGTTGTTCTTGTTAGTATTAGACATTGGAAAATGAACCCTATTTCAGTATACATTAGAGTCCTTTTTTCTTAAACTAACAAGCATGGTAAAAAACTACAATGTACTGTCTCTTAACCTATTAATTACATTGTAAACTAAACCTTATTGGCCTTGTATTTAGATCATTACTTCTCTGTATTAATTATTATTAAAACTGAAGTCTAGAAATTTCATTATTTCTAAGCATGTTGATTTTATACGTATAGTTTTACTATTTATGTGAAAATTAATATTAATTCTTATGGGATTTAATGTGTTTGTGACTGTATGACTGTATGGTGGTACTACTTCGCATGAAATATGCATTTCGTTGGAATATTCCCTCTGTTCTTTCTTTTAGAGCGGCCGTACACGGGCAGCTCGAGCAGTTAACGGCTGAGCGACGTACACGGACTGCTCGAGCGGTCGGTCGTTGACTGCTCGAGCTGTCGCTACAAACCGCGCAGTTGACGGCTTGAAGCGGTCGCGACTGCTCGAGCAGTCCTTGTACGACTGTGAATGAATGTCTATAGTTCACCGCGCGGTCACGGCTTCAGGACGTCGGCCTCAACTGCTTGAAGCGGTCCGTGTACGGCCGCCCTTAGACAGTTATGATATATCCATGTATTGTCCCAATATGACTTTAATTTAGAAATTCATAAAGAGAAAAATAGTTAATTAGATATGTATTTTTCTTTTTTTATTTAATTACTACATCGTATATTTGCCCTTACCCAATGTAATCAAGTCAAAACTCACATATATATAAAAATTTACATTTTTTGACATTTTTTTCCCTCACCCCACACTATTTACTCACTTGACATTATTTCACACACTGACATTATTTCACATTATCTCACACACTTTGACATTATCTCACACACTTTGACATTTTTCGACATTAATATTTTCCCAATTTTAACACCAGGTCAATAAACCGCCAACGGCTGGTCGCACATTCTACGGCTATGGAGAGCATTCAGGCGGAAAGCGAACCGATTGACGAGGAAGAGGATGTGCCGTGAGTATTTTTTATCTACACTAATATTATAAAGAGGAAAACTTTGTTTGTTTGTTTGATTGTAATGAATAGGCTCATAAACTACTGGACCGATTTTAAAAATTCTTTCACCATTCTAAAGCTACATTATTCACGAGTAATAAGGCTATATATTATCACGCTAAGACCAACAGGAGCGGAGCCACGCGGGTGAAACCACGCGGCACAGCTAGTGTCAAATAAATATGTAAAAGAATGAAGAGTATGTTGTATATGGCAAGAGGATAATTATGTCAACTTAGAAATTTTAATAGGAAAATTTTTACCTATATCTTTTATATAATATGTATGTAAATGAAAAAATTAGTGTTATTTACATCACTCAAGAACGGTAAAACGGATTTTTATGGTGTTTACTGTGCCGATTTTCAGTACACATGTATTAGGATAACATCTGATAATAATTGAAACACTATAAAAAATAAATACAAAAAAAGGCTATAAAAAACACGTCATTACTAGCGGTCCGCCCCGGCTTCGCCCGTGGTACATATTTACGTTTTCTCTACATAAGAACCATCCTCGTACTTCAAGGAATATAATAAAAAAAGAATTATCGAAATCGGTTCAGCCGTTCTCGAGTTATGTGCTTACCAACACATTTTGCGATTCATTTTTATATATAAGAAGATTTTATTTGAAGGATAAGTTAAACATTACAAATAGACTGTACAAAAGTAAAAATCGGCCATTATTCTTTATTTCATCATTAATTATTTCTTACTAGCGGATGCCGTCCTAACATCTACCTGCATGCCAAATTTCAGCCCGATACGTCCAGTGGTTTGGGCTGTGCGTTGATAGATCACTATATCAGTCACCTTTGAGTTTTATATATATAGATTAATATTATAATTTCTTTAAAACAGGCCCGGCGGTATCCCAGCACGAAACGCACGCGGCGAACGATTGCTACTTTTCCTCGGTATTATCGACATTTTACAATCTTACCGACTTCGCAAAAAGTTGGAGCACACGTGGAAGAGCATGATACATGATGGGGTGAGATTCTGTTTATTTATTTATTCGTGATTTTTTGTTAAAATACTGTTTATTTATGTTAGATTGTAAATTATTTATGTGCGCGCTTGAGCCATGGTTATTTTCCCCCTATATTTAACACACGTTTTCAACATTTGTTTTAGCCAAAAAAATGACGCTGATAGTATTACTTAATACACTTTCATATTCGAAACGACTCTCTAAAGTCTAAAGGATAATTTATTATTGTAACATTTTTACATACATTTACATTTTCTCTACATAAGAACCAGCCTCGTACCTCAAGGAATATAATAAAAAAAGAATCATCGAAATCGGTCCACCCTTGATGCCGTGACAAAGCCAAACTGGTTTCATTTATATATCTATATACTCATTATTACTTGTATATATTTCAGGACACGGTATCCGTACATCGACCTAGTTTTTACGCGCAGCGTTTCCTAGATTTCATGGGCAAAACTGTGTTTAAGAAAATACCTTCGTGTAAGTATCAGTCTTTTTGTAAAATTGTTATTTTTATATGTTAACTAACCCCCAAATAGAATCTTCTCTTTCTAATCTCTTCTTAAGTCTATTAACTCTATTAGGTAATAAGCTAAAGTGGTTAAGTATGTAGATATAATATTTATATGGTAATTAATCAGGTTGCGAATTGTTTTAAATACCCTCAAAAAGTTTAAGTCCACAGGATATAGTCTCCCGTTAATAAAAATGTAGTAATTTTGCTGCTTATCGTTAAAATAATAACGCATTTAGTTTCACTAATCATTTTATTAATTAAAGAATATAATCGAGCCTATAAGCATGCTATCTCGCTCGCACAATGCCTCTCTTTCCCACTTGTAATTATTATGTGATTTTAACTGACTGATAAACTAAACAGGACATATCCGAAAGATGTAAAATTGAGTATTAATATTAAAAAAAACCATTGCAGTTACTTTTGAAATGTGGAAAAGAGATGGCATTATGTGTGAGCGAGATAGCATAAACAAAATTCTATTCTTTATATTTTCGTCATACTAATCCGTGAAATGATAAGTAAGCAAAATTACTTAACTCTTTGTAGTTAGATTATAAGTTAAGTTTAATAATGTGTCTTTGTCTATGGAAATTGAATATTTTAATTTTTTTTGAAGGTAGTTTTCCTATTACTACTGTACAGTAATGTTTAGTCAACAAAGTATTGTTTAGTCTTACTGCATTGTAATTGTATGCAATATTATTTTGACAAATTTAAATTTAGAGAAATAGAAATATAACAGTGGACACTCGGGTTCGTCTATAATTTTTTGTGTAATAATTTTAATTTAAAAACAGTATAAAAATATACAAAATAGTATTCCTTCAATATGTACAATGAAATGTTGCCATAACTAAATACTATAAGATAATAAAAGTGATTCATACTATGATATAATAAAAGTAATTCGAAACTACCTTCATTAAATTAAAATATTTAAACATATGTACTATACTGTCTTACCACAAAAAAACTTAACAGGGTTTAACGTTAAGCGCGGGTTCTCTTTAATCTGGTTTTGTCGTATTTCACATAGACATCTATAAAAGTGACAGATCCCTGGTTTAAAGTTAGACTGTGTTTAAATTGTTTTGTGGTAATACCAATATACAATTTTCAATGAGAAATTGAAATGTTCATACAGATCATACCGCTGGTAATATGTGTTATATGTTACGCTTTTTATGTATTTATTTAATTATGTATTAAGGTATTTATAACGAGACAAAATGGCTCCATTTTATGCGTAAATAAGCAAATTATAGTAAGTACTTATACGAAAGAATTAAGAATTATTGCACGCCTCATAAGCGAAGCGTTGAGGTGGGTACTACTGTCACTTCGCGCAAAACATCTGATTTTTCAAACTTAAAATGTCTTTATGTATCATACATTGCACTTGTAAGATAATACATACACACACATATTAAGAAAAAACACTATTTTTAACGTTCATGATATTTTTGATGTCATTTTTGTTATTTAAACTAGTTAAAAAACAGTTTAAAAAAGTTCTGTCTTGGACGTCCGTGTGTCTGTATGTGCGGATCCTTTTTCTTGTTAACACGATAGCGACCGAAATACTTTACTAATCGAGTCTTTTTTTTTCTCTTACGCTTGAGTATGCTCAGGAATAGAACCCTTTCATTTTTCAGGGTCTGATTCGATGTGGTTTAATTGTTATTAAATAAACAAAAATAATAATTAATAAATATTTATTAAAAAAAAATTATGAGGCGTGCACTTTTGGATTTTCCAAATTATTTATAATTCCCTTCGCTTAGTTTCGCATATTTTTATCATAATGTGCCCAAAAAGTATTGAATAATGATGTAGTTATTAATTTGTAAAATATGTGTTTTTAAAGCATTTGAAATTGCCATAAAAGAAAAAGATATCAACTTCTTTAAAATGTTCAAGATAAAAATGGAACTAGTGAAGGGAATTGTTATTTTTTTATCAATTAAAAAAAATGCATTTCTATAAAAAAACAGTGTATTAAGTAAAAATGAAAGTTTTTACAAAAATACGTAGATGTAACTTGTAAAAATGGAGCCATTACAACTTGCAACTGTATCTAACCCAACCAAAAAAAAGAACCGATCCGCAAAACTATAACCCGACTAAATTGTTGATCAGTGGACCTACCGGAGATCAAGGGGAACCATCGCAAATTCAGAACGTTGGTGACCAGCTACATAGGTACATACATATAGGCTATTGTGTGTTCGTAGCGTAGGTGGGGTGTTGGTGTGTTGGGAAATATATTTAAAGGATATACAGTACAAAAAACGTGCCATCAATATTGTGCTCTACTCGAAAATATTCCAAAATACACAATGAAGCATGATTTGTAACTACTCCTAAAACAGAACTACCTATAACATCTTATCTTTCGTTCCCGTGGAATTTTCCGGGATAAAACCTATCTCGGGTATCAAAATATCTCTATACCAAATCTCATGCAAATTGGTTTAGTAGTTAAGGCGTGATTGAGTAACAGACAGACAGACAGAGTTACTTTCGCATTTATTATATTAGTATAGTATGGATTAGGTCCGTTATTTGTCGAATTACAAGGTACTCTTGCGTAAAAACATCAGGACTTTAGGGAGACAGACTCTAGACAGCACCAGACAAATTCGATATTTCGACAACTGCAAAACGATTGTCGGAATACCGCGGGTCTACTGTATATGGATATTGGATAGGTAATAAAAAATAAAAAAAAAATTTTTTTTCTTAGTGGGAAATTAGCTAGCTTTTGGGGAAGCTTAGCTATAAGAACAGCTTTAAGGAAAGGGTGAATCAGGTAATTGGCTGAAACAAAGCCAGCGTGCAAAATAAACTTCGTCATAAAAAAAATTAATACTGCTAATGTATTTGTAATTTTTTATGTATGTCGTAAATATTTTCTATTGGGGCCTAGTTTCAATGTGAAAAACAGTATAAACTATAACATAATAATAATAAATACGTATGATAATATAAATTAAATATACTGCTTCTAATAAGTACAGGAGTGTTTATCCAATGCAATACACCAACACCCCAACTCATTTTTAGGCAATATGCTAATTATAATTTTGTCACACTTGATTTTTTGTTAGTTTTTTTTTATTTACAACATTAATTTCTGTGATCGTTCACAATGTTCGGCATGTAATATATTGTTTTGCTAGTTTTTTTTTCTATTTTTTCTAAATTGCATGACATTAAACATGACGGTCATGCACTACGCCCCGAAAACGGATAATTTTAGTGTCATGTGAAAATAATTTTGTTTTTTTTTTCTCACCCTTATCACAAATACTGTCCGAAATCGGATCCTGGCGCGCATCTGTGGAGGTTTGAGTAAGTCCGGGTTTTTTGAAAAAGCATGATATGAAGTGACGTCCGATATTTTTTTATGTAAATGTGTTGGTTTTTTTGTCGTCGAAATTGTTATAATGGATTATTGGCGGGTTGGTAGGTTTGGAAAAAAACACGCGCCAAATTGAATTTTTTTTTATTGTAAGATGGGAAATTGTGTGGGTGGTTGTCAAAATTTTGAGGTTATTTTTTGTGTATTTGACGAGATTTTTGAAACTCAAATTTGCCTAAAAACACAGTCATAACATATTAACAGTTTATGTTGTTTTGTCGAATTCATTCATTGATTTTGTAGTTCTTATTTTTATTGTTGTTTTTTTATAAAACGTTACGTTACGTTGTTTACAAAAACATGAAATAGTGAAGGAATTTGCATCTGTATTAGACATAGAAATTAGATATGTCTTTGTGAAGGATTAGGTTATATTTTTGGTTCAAGAACAAGATCATTATAACAATTTAAAAATAATTCATATATTTATTATTAATTTATTTTAAATGTAGCTAGATTCGAGTTGGTAGTTAGATTATATTTCTACTATTGCTATTTATTGGCATCTATTTTTAATCTGTCTCGTTTTCTGAATTATCTGTTGCCATGTTTTGTCTCTTCGAATTGGCATGACTCTTCTTATTACTAAATTATTTTTCTATCCTTTATTGCCTCTTGTTTCTGAACTGTTATTAATAATTTTTTTTTCTGATTCAACGGTATATTTATAGGAAGAAAATTATAATAAAACTTTGAAAATGTGGAAATGTAGTGCTTTTTGAAAATATTATTTACGCGAACATTTTTCAAATTATTTCAGCTTTGATTTACACGCCTTTTGAAAAGTGCTTCTGATTAGCATTTTTTTATAACGTTGTTGTTTTAGTTTTGCTACTAAAATTAATTTGTGTGTGAATAATTTTGTTTAACGAAAGTAAATAATCATTTTTACCTGTATTTAATTCACTTGTTAAACTAATTACTATCTTCGAATGCCCCATACATTCGTAAAGGGCTCACTCTATTAAATAGATCAAAATTAAATTTAGTTTTTTTCTGTTTTTTTGTCATAAAATCTTTGCCGAACACGATTTTGCAAGTTTACAAATAATTGCCGCTTATTTTTTTTAACCGACACGCCATTTTTTTGAATTTTTTTTCGTATTTCTTGTAAAAACTCGATTTTTCATATATTTATTGTACATTTACAGCACTGAAACACTCGCCGTCTAAGCGAAAGAGCATCGCAAAGCCGTCTAGACCGCAAGAAGAAATCGATACACCCGGTAAGTTTGGATTTTTTAATATAAGTACTGTATATTATGGGTAAAGTGTATTTTTATATCGCGCGATTTTGATACTTATGTGCGAGTGATAGAGATGAGATTCGGATGGTGGGATTTTTAATTGAAGTCGTTTGTGAAAACGCTGATATAAGATAGTAAGGGGACATTTTGTTTTTGACATCACAAAATTAACAAATAGATAAAAGAAGGTTAAATATTAAAATTATAATGTCGTTATCAGTATACAGAGAGAAAAAAAATAAACGTAAGTCTAGAAAGATATTTTCTTTTGATAAAAAAAAAAAACTATTTTGTGTTTAACCAGCGGGTAGCCTAAAAATAAGATTTATTACCTGAAATAATGTCAGTTTTTTTTACAAAAAATCATTGTGTTAACAGGTATGATAGCTAGTCTACCAATTAGGTCGCCTAATATGAATAAAAAACTACGTATGTCTTTGCGTACGCAAACGGTCACGATAAATCAATATAGTGAGTTGTTTCTTTATTAGTTTCTGTGTTTGGCCTGATTAGGAATCGTTTTAATGTGTGTTTTTGTTCCGTGGTGGAAATTCGTGTAATTTAACAAAAAAAAATGTTGCTAAATTTTGATGTTTTGAGGCGTTATTGGTTGAGAAAAAAAAATGTGAAAATCTTTAGTTTATTTTAAGGTTTTTTTTTGTTTGAAGAATGGATACGAGTAATCCATATAAAAATATTGATTAAATACCCTTTATAAATAATATAGAGCGTGACTAAATTTAAAATTGGAGTCAGTGTTTCTTTTTAATTTACTTACACATGGAATGGCTAACAGACCGTAAAACAGATTTTAATTTTTTTATTTTGTCTTTATTTTTAACTAAGTTTTATCCGTTTATTTTCTGCATGTCGTATCATATTCTCTAAATGCATGAACGAATTATTAACCAAATTATAAAAATACACTTTATATCTAGTAGAGTATTAACATTTTTTTGTTTATTAACGTCGTAGACATCCCAATCCTAAATCCGTGTGAATGCAATATGTTTTTGTTTCTCTAGTAATTATTTATTGCTATTATATACATTTCAGTTTATTTTGTCCCCTCCCCCCATCCCTATTGGTGTGTGTGTTTTGCGTATTATTTATTTATTTACACAAATAAATAAGGTACCTTCTAGAGAAGCGCGTTTCTTAGACCACATCTTAGCTTAACATCAGGCGAGATTGTGGTCAAGCGCTTCCCTATTTCCAATAAAAAAAAATTAAAAAAAAATCCGTCGCGATGTTTCAATGTGTGTGTGTGCTAACTACGAAGCGGCGGTGTCCAGTGTATGCGGGTGGTGTGAAATAAACTGAAATGTATGAATATGTACCGTTTAGAGCGACGACTAATGCTGCGTTTTGTACTCAGGACGGATATACATCGGGCGTACTATAACGGACTATAATCCGGACTTGTTGAGACAAACCAGGTCGCCTAGATCCTCTGTACGATCTAGTTTAAGCGACTTCACTGACACGACTATTTCGACTTGGAACCAAAGACATCAACAGCCGACGGAATATCCGTCAGTGCTATCCGATAGATTGAAAATCATGGATAGAGATAGGATTCAATTTCCCAGACGGATAGACTTTGATACGTCGAATTTGACGCCTCGAGAGCCCGGACCGTCTTACGATACACATTTATATAGAACATCAGTACACGATAGAATGGAGTCCCTATCTGATCAACTGACTAAAGTCCTAAGTACGGGAGCGGGTAGTACACATATAAACGGCAGTCTAGCAGATAGCGGTATACAAACAGACAACACGAGCACCAGCGTGCCCCAAATATACGTGGCTGACGCGCAAACAACGCCCGTAATCAAAATACTCAAAGACGCAGCAGTGGATACGAGAAATGACAATAATCTCCAAGACATACCGTTCATAGATGAAGAGGAATTGGAAAAACCATGGAAGCGCAGATCGAACATTCTAGAGAAACACAAGAGCACATCGAACATTCCAGAACGTATAGACGAAGTTAGTTCGCAGGAACAATCGAACGAACGGCTATCTATGAGCTTTAATAGATCCAAATCGCCGACTTTCGTCGAGAAATTCAAGAAATTCTTCATGGATATTGGTCTGGTTAAGTCTGAGAGTTCTCCAAATACAAGAGAAACGCACGATTCCAGCACTTTGCCTAAGAATCTGAATTCTAGTTATCGAACGCGTAGTGCGACACCAACTAATATAGAAACAAGGGAAGCGTCCACACTACCAAAAGACATGAGATTCCGTAAAGTGCGTTCTACACAAACGGTTTATATCAAACAAGAAACAGATATGTCAAGAGAACACGTGTCCGTAGTTAAATTGAACGGAGACGAACATATAAAAGATTCAGAGTCAGAAAGGTGTTTGAAAGAGGTCGTATACGTGAGGAGTTTGGAAAAAGCGGCGATATATTCGGGCAACGATAGCGGTAGTACGATTATAGTAGTGCCGCCAGCTGATTGAAGTTTAGAACAAAAAATAGGTGGATAATCTGTGGATGCATGAATGCATTTAGTCTTTGTTGAATTTGCGAGTTGTGACGTCACATAGTACATTGTATACAGGGTGGTTTGGTTTCTTTTTTGTTTAATTTTTTTTCACTATATATATAGGGGAAGGTTCAACAATTTGATTTCCGTTTGACTCTGTGTATACAAGATGTTTAAAAAGTTTACATTAGTTTTTTTTTTCATTTTATCGAATTTTTAGCACCTTGGTTTTTGATTCATTCTATGTATAGGGTGTTTAATTTTTTTTGTTTTGCACCTGTATAATGTACTATTGTTACGCGTGTTGTATAGAATATAGTTTGACGGATATGACGGTATATTGCAAATTGTTCCGTGGCGTTCTTTTCTAAGTTAACTAGCAGGTCCTAGTTACAGTTTCTGTTTTAATTATGTTAAGAGTTATATTTTATTAAGAGGGAAAATATTATGGAATTGTCATTTTATGAGTGTAAATAAACATTGTTTTTTATACTAGTCGATTTTACGAACAAATATCTTATAGAAGATAAAACTGCTAACTAAATGAAAAAAAGCGTGTGTGCAGCGCACACGTGTCAGAAGTGAAACTTCTTTGCTAAGATTCAAAGATACCAAAATCGTCACGTTACTCCATGACGTGACGGTATTGTCATGACGCGACCTAGAAATTTCACTCTCCAACGCACCTAAAGAAGTTTCCCTTCAAAAAATGGTGTAGTTGAAATATTAATGTATGATAGTGTATTTGGATGTAGTAGTCATGATGCAAATAGTGTCTACTAGCTTCCCCCGCGGCTTCGCCCGCGTGGTGTTTTGATAAAAGGTAGTCTATGTTCTTTCTCAGGGTCTAAAGATTTTCTGTACCAAATTTCATCAAAATCGTTTGACAGGTATAAGCGGGAAAGCGTAACAGACAGACAGAGTTACTTTCGCATTTATAATATGAGTAGGGATGTAATAAAAGTCGACGAGTATAGAAAACAAGGTTTAAATAAATCTACTAAGAACAATGTAAAGATGGCGTATTAATCAGATGAATAAATAAAAACGATGCAATTAATATCTTAATAAAATGCCGATGTAGTTAATTAGAATTTGTTGATAAATCACATAAAAAAACCTTATTTATTGAAGGACCTATGTGATCGGTAATATAAAAAAAATATATGAGAAAATATACTAAAGAATTTCTTTGTAATTTAAAAATAATAATGTATGCATTATTTATATTGAGATAAAGAACCCCAGTGATATATGCCTATCTTAATGCTACTTAAATTGACATTTATTTAAAAAAAGTATCCTGTTTGTATATTTTTATTGATAACTAGCGGTCCGCCCCGGCTTCGCCCGTGGTACATATTTACGTTTTCTCTACATAAAAACCATCCTCGTACTTCAAGGAATATAATAAAAAAAGAATTATCTAAATCGGTTCAGCCGTTCTCGAGTTATGCGCTTACCAACACATTTTGCGATTCATTTTTATATATAAGAAGAAGATTTATAAAATTACTTTCTTGGTCACACAATTTTTGAAGCTTGACAAGCTTGCATGAACAAACAGTTTGTGCAACTTAATGACTGTAGAGACAAATTAACTTAAAATACTATTAGTAGTATGTACATGTCTTCTTATATCTTGACATACATGTATATCTTCCTTACTTTGCTTTAAAAATATACGTATTTTAACCAAAATGATATTTATATGGCAATACACATAAAAATTATGAGATTATAAAATCATAATCTATTAATATAATATACGGACTTAGTAAATTGGTCCAGTTTATGACGTCATCGACGCCATTTTATTTTTTTCTTAATCATGTCAAAATGTGACATAAAAATGTAGTTTCGTATATTATAATATGTGTCTTTCACCAAGAATTTAATCGTAATTTATATTTTTCCCTAGGTCAGTACATTTAGTTTTATTATTTTATATGTAGATACAGGCCATGCATTTTATAAAAAATAATTAATTTTTATATATTCTTCGTTTAGTGCATACAATTTCACTTTATTGCTTTGAATAATAGATTATTATTAAAGTAAAATTTAAATAAATTATTTTGTTCACTGCTATATCCGCCATTTTGGATTTTACGTCACAATCTATAACAGTTTTATGCGTAGTTATTTTTTACGTTATTTTTTCAAATTGTTAATTTTAATCGAATAAAATCACAAACATTATATTATATTTAAATATATGTATTAAATATTGATATTAATTGTTGTACTGAAGTAATATTTCCTTAGTGATTGTAAAGGTGTTTCATACGCTTTATTATGTTAGGCTATAATAAAGGTCGGTATGATATATGTATGGTAAGTAAGAGATATGTGTCGTCTGGTGTAGCCATTATTTATAAGTAAAAAGATAGATAGGTTATTACGGGATTGGTACGGCAAAATGTGGCTAATTAGCAACATGTTACTTCAGTTGTCTCTTTCGCTCACGATAGTTGAATGTCGTCTCACTTTGACGTGTAATCGTGTGTGCGTTAGTGTGCCGTGTTTCAAGATCGAATGTTGTGTTGGTAACCTATCTACATCTTTTTACTTATAATATAAAAGGCCTTTAGATTTGAAATGACTATTTAATATACACCCACTGTTGGTATACTAAGCTCAAAGGGCGTTATAGTTTTGCATACGCTGAGTTCGTAAAAAATACTTATAAAATTCCAGACGCATTTTTTTTTCAAATAGATGAATTCTTAAAACTCTTTGTGTACATCCCAAACAAGCAACCCGCCCAACTTTGCCACCAGCACGTGAGCTATCGTTTAAGATTATGTTTTCATAGACAAAATGCTCACATTAGTGAAGCGATATATGCCGGCTGCGCGAAGCTAGAGAAGAAAACATGGATTTTCAGGAAAAATTTAGCAAACAATTTTTGACGAAATTTTGTTGTTTAAGTATTTTTTTCGTTATCAGTGTATGCAAAACTACAAGTTCCTTCGCGCTTAGTATACCAACAGTGGGACACCCTGTATATGATGGGTCCTCTTTACAATGGGCAGCGTTGGTCCAACAAATGATCGTTGATGTTTGCCGCCATTACGGCGATTATGAATATACATCTACAATGACGGGCAATCACATTTAGGCTCTACACTATCGTGATTGCCTCTACTCGCCCAACGCTGCCCATTGTGAAGAGGGCCCATTATGTAATTTTTGCTTACGGATTGAGGGTTTTTGACGAATTTTGTGATTATTAAATGAATTGTAACCCGTCCGTAAAAATAATGCAAGGAATATATTATTAATATAGAGATGGTTTAATAAAATATATTTGGAAAGCGTTAAAATCTATATAATACAAATAGTAATAACTACTGTTCCTAATTTCATCACATTTTCTTACAAGTTTTCCTTGTAATTCTAAAGGCCTAATACTTGTGTAGAAATATATATGCTATCTCTTTCTATTTGTATGTGACTGAGCGAGATAAAACATATATTATTGTGTAGTTTGTTTAAAATGTTGTAATTTATTGAATGTGTAAGATGAATGTGAATTAAATAATATATTATGAGATTTTTGATATTGTTGTTTTATTTATATTTTATTCAAATAATTTTTAATAATCATCAATCATTGGCAAAAATGAAATAAAAATAGTTTTTGAGGTAAAACCAAAGATGAGTTTAAGGGCCGATTTTTCAATCCCGAGATAAACAGTCTAATATCTACCCCTCGAATAGATTTATTCAATTATTTATCTAACTCATAACGGCTCGCCTATTTTTCAATCGTGATTTATTTGATGAACAACTATCTGACCAAATATTTCCATATTGGCAGCTCTGCTCTCGGAGTGGCGAAACAAACATATTAAATTAGTCAGGTTAGAAAGGGATAGAGTCAACTCTTGCAATTTGTCAACAACCGTCATTATGACTCACGTCTTGTATTGCTCTTGTCTTCTATGATTGTTGATTGTTGTTTTGATTCGAGTAAAGAGTTTGGTTAAATTTGTGTTTCAATTTATATATTTTACGATGGAAACGACATACTTAAAGGCAGCGTTCGGCAAATTTTCAATGGCATGGTCATCAGTACTATCAAAAACATCAATTTCAATATGATTTTAATTGATAATAATTATATAGAAAGAGGTTTAATTGTTAATAATTCTACGCTCTATGTTATGACATACGAAAATATCCCAAATTTGACGCATCAGTTGTCAACTCAAACGCCTAACCGTCGAATAGCGCGCTATCTGGCCGTTGGAGCGGCAAATAGATTTATTCCTCAAATAACGTAGTTATTCGATAGATACGTCCTATTCGTCTGTTGAAAAATTGAATATTTTGTTAACTGAAGAATAAAGTCTATCTAGCTGTTTATCTGGGCATTGAAAAATCGGCCCTAAGTATATTAAAAAATTTTCTGCATGTTATTTAAATTTTAAAGTAAAATACACAATGAACCACTATATTGGTTCTTAGTTAAAAGTATTTTTTTATTTTTATATAAGTACCTACTGATTTGATATATTCAATTAATTAATTATCGAGAGTGTAAAAATTTCAACAACACCTAACCAAACGTTTTTGTGAGCGATAAGAAAGGATATTATAATATTTAAGTGATAATAACATTTAAAAATAATGTAAAGGTAAATTTCTGAATAATGTGAGAATAAGAAATTAAACCAAGAAAATATTTTCAACCGTCAAAATAGGTACTGTCAGTTTTACCATACAATTAATTATTATTATTTTCTACATTTTATTTAACGAATTTCACGCTCACATTTGGATAGCAGCAAGCTCAAGTGGAACGAACGCAAAAGCAGGTGAGGGTTACAATATAATAGTGTTTTATATCGGCTGTAAAAAAACTCGAGAATGAGAGAATTTATCGAGTTTTTGACGTGACAACGTCTTATAATTCGATAGAGCCGGCTGCACGCACGAAAAAACATGACTCATGCGGCGTTACCTCGCTCTGAGGCGTTCCATGTAAGGCTTAAAGTGCGAGCGAGAGCACGGAACGAGCGACAAAGAAGCACAATCGGACGTTGTCACGTTTAACTATTGTCAGTAAACCGACTTTACAGACAACCAATTTTTTTAACATATTGCTTGGTTTATGATAATCAGAATAAGAATCGTGTAGATAGAGCAGGAAATCTAACTCTATCTAACGGTGCATTTAGACCAAAGGAACATAGAGCTAGAGCATTCTTTCGTGATCTTTTATTGTAAACGAAAACTCTTATTCAGTGTTGTTCAGTATTAGAACATTGCATAGAATCTTTTCGAACGCACTAAAAACGAAAGAATGCTCTACGCCTGTTTACACTAAAATAATTTGACATAGTGGGGTTAGAATGAGCATTCGCTCGTTTGATCTAAATGCACTGTAAATATAGGTTCAGTATTCAATTTCATCATTAATAGGCCAAGATTATAATGAGCATTGATTTAGGAATGATCCGAATTTTAAAAAAATCTGATTCTAAAGAAATATGCAATATTAAAAAGGGAACAACCCTTTCTCTGTCCTAAGTAAATTGTAGATAGTACTTAAAATCAGATAGAAGTAAAAATTGAGTTTATTAAACATAGGTAATGAATATAGAAAAACCAATGACTATAATACAATAAGGTTTAGGTTACATTTATTGCTATTGTAAGCTTGAAAGAAAACATTTTGTTGCCAAAAATGCTTCTGGCGCCCAAACACACGCTATGTAGGTAAAATCGCTTACTTTTATAGCTTAGTATAATATATAGGTATTTATAACTTATTGACTTAATAATGTACTACTCGACCAAGCTAAGTTTTCGCGTCGATTACGTCACACTGACGCACGTACGGTCTGCAAAAAAGGATTCGCTATGACTTAAAAAAAAAGTAAACAAATGTTTGTTAGATTTTGGGAAGGTGAGCGGGGAAGCGGGCGGGGCGCCGCATTCCATCGAGGTGCAAACTTTGCTTGGTCGAGTTGTATAATTATGTTTACTGAAGTTAAAGATACTATAAGATAACACTATGATGTTTTGTTATTGATATTAATTAAGGCGTAAGATTTCAAAATGTAAACTTATCGTTGGTATTCTCTCTTTCCATGCTGCTATCGACCTATCGGATCTTTAAACTATTGGTATACTTTATTTACACCTAACCCTAAATCTGCATGCTATGTCTATTTGTTTTATTCTAATCTATCACTAACATCTAAAACGCACCAATAATAAATGCGATATGTTGACGGT
>CAJQZN010043103.1:212228-234683 GCA_907164685.1 Colias eurytheme
GAGTGTATGAAAATCATATATATAAATATCACATATAATTATAAAATCTATATTATTATATACATACTGAACTTAATTATCGCATATTACGAAGTTCGATGATTACATTTTGATCGCGTGGTTTAATTTTTTAATTATATCACTTCAAAAATTCAAACAAGAATTGAATTCTAGCACTTTTTAGAATAAGCATATATTATGTATTTCTGTTTTAAACCCGTTAAATAAAATCGATGACACATACAATATGCCATTGAGAAAAGTTATATTACCTATATTTAAAGGAAATAAATAACCATAGCTAAAAGTAGTATAGAAGTGTGTGACACACTGATTTTGAAGAGTCGTTTTACAAAAACTTATAGATTTATACTAGTTTTTAATTTTTACTCTATGTTATTATTAGACTGGCAACACTACACTATATTACTCTATGATTAAATTAATAAAATTCAACAGATAATAAATAAAATTATAATATTTAGTATATTATCACGAATGTTGCTATCATAAAAAATGTAATTGATTTAATATACTAACATAGTATTCATTGTTATATGTTTTGTAACAGGTCAAGATAAAAAGTGATTTTGTAAAACGACTCTTATTATAACTAGATAGAATCTAAATCGGCCTAAAGCTGCTCAACTTTCACTGGATTACAATTGCTTGCTTTGGAGATATTTGACTAATAAAATAATGTAAAGTTAAGTATACACGATTTGGCCTAAAAATTAAATATTATATTATTATTAAGAATAAATAAAAATGGTATTTTTAGGTTATATCGTTTTTACTTAACTATTCACAAATCACCTGCACAATGATACATGTTAAAGCTGGTATTATATTCATGTTTATTTTTCAAATTTTCACTGTCAAACTATTATTGACATTATTCTCATTGAAATAAAATTCAAAATCAAATAACAACTTATTTCGGGGACCATCGAAGCGTCAAACGCGAAAGGTAGCACGCTGCGCTTTTTTGAATGTTATTTTAATGAGGACAAAGTCGATAATAGTTTGACAATAAAAAATAACCTTACCTAACCTAACCTTCATTCTTGCATTTTTATTTTTATATGAAATTCTATAAATACCAGCTCTATCCTACCGCTTTATTAACAAAACATAATAACGCTGTATTCCTTTTGGACGCTGCTTCTCCCGGTGGGTTTGGATAGTTGCAATTAAAACAAAAAGTCGACTACGACTATAAGTGATGACGCACGGTTTTGCTTTTTACAAACATAAAGCTTTTACTCGATACAATATCGTTTGTAACACAAATAACAGTGCTTCCATTCATAGGAATGCAATTTGTTACAGATAACGTAAATTATTTTTAGTCTGTGCAATGGTTTGACGTTTCGCGCTATTTTTGACGTTGACATTTGACAAGTGGTGTTTTGACAGCCGCGTGCTGTGTGTTACCTGCCTTTAATGTTAAATCGGAAAGGAGTTTTTAGTTCTTAATTTATCATGATAGAGTTTAATTGCTTTTTTTCGTATGTAATGATAGTTCGGTAATTTGCAAGTTTTATGTTATAATATGTCAGTGCTATTGTCACAAATCTGGCATTTATTTAGTACTTTTATCACGTGTGCGGAATTATGGGGGGTTCCATATTTGAAGAGACTGTGCTTGTTAATTTTTTTAATAGTTAATAAAATATCATTGTGGTATTTTTTATTTTTGACGTTTGGTATATTAAATTAATCTCATCTCAAAATACTTTCCCTGTTAATATTCAACTTAAAAGAATTGCATTTGTAGAGTATAACATTGAACTAAAAACACTTTCAAAATTGAAATAAAATATGGAACCTTCAGAAATCGAGTCGATCTTGTTCTAGTTTTTTTTTTCAGCACATGGTTTTAGCAGTTTATAGCAAAAATAAATTAGTTTATTTTATATCTATACTTGTTGTAATTCAAAAAAGTATTAATCTGGGCATGTACCATGGCATGTTTCTGTTTGACAATTAAAGACATTTTATGTTATCTTATGTCTGTCTCTTTCTATTGGTCCTTCAAAATAGATCTGCAGATAATTTTCTTTAATCACCATTCAATAAAAGATATAATTGACTGTACTAATGTCCAATTAAAAAGTAAAAAGGCGTAGATAGGTTACCAACACAACAAACGGCACACTGACGCACACACGATTAGATGTCAAAGTGAGATAGCATGATTCAACTATCGTAAGTGAGAAAGATATGGAAAGCAAATGGTTGCTAATTAGCCACATTTCAGCGGATACTTTCCCAGAGCGTTAATAACCTATCTACTTTTTTAGGTTCCGACCCTCAAAAGTTTGTTGTTGGATACGTAGAATTAAAATTGCCGTTCTTTACAACGTATAAATGTCTTTATTTGAATAAAACATGTCATAGAACACGCCCATTTTTAGCAATAATTGTTGTAAACTTGTATAATATTAAAAGTTCATTTTGCATAGTACAAATTTGATGTATTTAGATATTTGTATGTAATTTTTAACTAAGAGAGCGTTAGTTAACATATCCTTAACGTATAGGCTTTGATTTCGTTTAAAATGCTAGATGGTTTTGGCGTTTTCTTTATGTAGGGAATTTGAATGCTAAGTGTGGTAATGTCTTGAAAGAAAACACTTACAAAATTGAAATAAAATATGGAACCTTCAGAAAATAATAATTTATTACTAAGGGTTGGTTTTCAAAAAGAAATTCACAAGTTTAATTATTATTTACCAGGGCAATTCTTGTTGTCACAAGTCATAAATGGAGATTTATTGTTATATTTAAGTGTTATTTTAATAATACTTGCAATGAGGTCCCGTTCTTGACGTTTCTTTTTACTAAGAGATCATTATTTTGACGTTGCACAGAAACTATGCCGGAATTCAAGAAGTAGATTCAGTATAGAAATTATCTGTTTTCAAATTTGCGCTATGGTAGGTCTGATTTATCTTTAACATAAAAAAGTAATATTCGAACTCTTAATACGGTATTTTATTGGGGTCAAAGTCCAGTTTTAAGCAGTTACTACTTTTGGTTAAATCTAGTTGTTACTAGCGCCCTCTTGACATTATGTATCGATGTTGCCAATATAAAAAAGTTACTGTTGATAGCTTAGTGTTTACAGTCGATAAATCATAAAGGTTGTTTGTGAAGCAATTTAGCGTTTGATATAATGTGTAATCGGCTTTCGTGCGAGTGTTTAAAGACCAATATAGTCTTCTATTTTTAGAATCCGCTGTGACTGCGTGTGACATGGCAGTTTAGGATAAACACAACATAAAACTATTTTTTTTTTCTCTTGATTGAACTATATTTAATTGAAAATAACATACATCTATGACTATGCAGAGTTTAATTCCGTAACCTTGCAACAGCTCTCCCGCCATATTTGTTGTCAAAATGATGCGACTTTTGACATCTGTCAATCATTTTATACAGCGTTATCAGTTTATTTATTTTATAGCATTGTATCTTGTAGGGTAACTATCCTATTTTCGGATATGAACGTTCGTTATCAAAGTTTTTGCGCTTCATTATAATCAATTTAGGAATTAATTCAACATAACATACCTAGTCAGTTGAGAATATTCAAATATTAAGCAAATTTTCAAAGCTTTTTTAATTACCATTGTAACCATTTATCGTATCATGGTTAGCTAAGTTTTTTTGGTTATGAAGAATTATGTGCCCCAGAGTTGCCCCCCACTAGTTCATGCCTGTCACATGCCTGTTACCCTTACAATTATTGCCACATCTATATTAATATTTTACGAATAATATTTCCGCCAAGATTTTTTGTGAGTGCAACATTTATCGTTGTTATTTTGTATAGCAATTGTATAAAACTGTTGTTGTTATTTAATTAAGATTTAAACGTAATAAAGCATTTGAAATACAACATAGGAGTCATTTACGCATGTTTTTAACCTATAATAAAAAAAATAGTTTGTTACCTTGGTTACCCACCCGATTTTGACATGTGAATTGTGAATGCCAGTATGAAAAATCTTTAGGATTGTTTAATATCAAATATTTCGGCATATTGCATTTTAACTTGGTACAACTGCGCATGATCAAAATGAAATTAATATATTTAGATGCTTTGAATTGCATGAAAATATTATATAAAAAACACTAATAAAAAATCCGCTCATATTTTAATAACTTTATTCTTTTCGCTTCCATGTCATTCAAAGGTAAGAATTTCCAAATTTTTAAAACTTTTTTTTTATTTAAAAAAATTTGTTTCTTTTACTAAATTATTTCAGTGATAAATACTTTTACAGGTCGAAATTGCACATTTGACATCCGAGACAACGCATATTTCTATATCGAGCTACGATGTGCATCAAGTTGAAGAGAAATTTAGTTAATATTTTAGTTAAAATGTATTTAACCTATTTAATCTGCTTATAAGTTATATTCGGGCTCAATGTTTCCCGCCGAAATATGTTAGAAAATTTTCATACGTCATGACGCTACCAATACTTAATATCAAATGATGGTAAATAAGTCAAATCAGCAACTGTACTCGTTATTTATAAATTTATATATTAAGTGTCAAGTGTCATTAAATAAATCAAAATATTTTGAAAGCTCCTTTGATAGCAAAAGCTTTTTTCGGTATTATGGTAGAAATTGCGAAGTTTCAAACTAGGTTTTCTTTTATATGGCAACTACTATATGAAAACTCTAATAATTGACAGTAGCTGAATTATAATTTAATTTAAGTTTAATAGTAGTTTATTATGAAATTCTCATAGTAGATCTGAAAGATATCTCTGAAAATAAGTAAAAAAAATCTCTGAAAACATAAGAAGCTATGTTTTTATTTTACAAGTTTTAACTGTCTCTATTTATCTGTGATTTTTTTACTTTACTGTATTTCGATATTGTGTGTCTCTCTCATATTAATTGTTTAATTATCAGAATAATAAAAATAATGAAATAATAAAATAAAGCGTATATAGAGCGACCATGAAATATAAAATTCAGACGATTAAAAAATTACTGTGTGGCGAGGGCGGAAAATACACTTTCTATAATATGTACGATTATTTTCTTACATATTAAAAATATGTATACAATTTTATGTTTAAAAATAATACAAACAATAAAAGACACGATTTTATTTGACACAAGCCTATTTCATTAATTAAAGATAATTCTTTATTTCAAGCATTTGGATTTTTTTGTGTAATGTAACAAACATACATAATGCATAAACTTCAAATCATAATTTTTATGCAGTCGTATAAAAATATGTATACATACGTAAATATTGGTGTTTAGATCTCTCAAAAAAACTTTAATGTTTAACAATTTAAATTTCAATTAAAAATAATTGAATAATAATTTTTGACTACATTTTTTTAGTTTAAAAGGTATCACGGATTTTAAATGTATTATTATAATATATGATAAGTTCCAATTTTAAATCATTTCTTATTTTTATTTTTTTCTCTATTTAATGGTACAGGTACTATACTTTAATAATTTAATTTGATTATGTACAAATAATGAAGTATTATTAATTAAATTTAAGCAAATGTGTATTTATCGCGCATTTAAGCTTTTTAAATGTAAAGTCAGCAACAAAAATATGACCTCATTTTCTATTAATTAATTTTTTTTTTTATTAATGACTTCTTTTCATTTCATATTATATCTTCAATATACTTCATTTCATTCTATATCATATATTTTTAAGATATTTATTTCACAAATGATTATGAATTTATGACACGCTTTTTATTTTATCGCAGTAAAAATTCGCTCAAATCGGCTGTGTTTCTTTTTATCATTTTTTTAAAGTACTACATTTTTATGAATTTTTGTTGCTGGCTACACAATTTAAGAATTATGTATGGGTCTGTATTTATCGACCGTGATGTGCTTAGAATTAAGGGTTCTTTTTAGTAAAAATATTTTGAATTGTAAACCTCAACTGAGGTTGTAATGTGTTTGAAAATATTTTAACTAAATAATGGATGCGAAGTATATGTTCAAATACTGTTTAAGCGAAAGATAACTTTGATTAGAGAAATCTTCTTAGAGAATACTTATTTTATTAAAAAATCACATTTTCACACAACGTCATCATCATCAGCCCATATACGTTCTCACTGCTGGGACACGGGCCTCCTATGAAGGTACAGGCCATAATCCACCACGCTGGCTAAGTGCAGGTTGGCAGTTAGTCCAACGTATTTGACAAGTAATAATATAATAATAAATTTATTTGGAACAATAATCTATGAATTGATACAAAAATTGTACCTATAATGTTGTTTTAAAATGATATAAAAAATGAAACAACATATTTGTATTTTGTATGTTGACTGTACTACAGAGTATGAGCAGAGCACACGTGTCAGAAGTGAAACTTCTTTGGGAAGATTCAAAGATACCAACATTGTCGCCACTACATGTCGTGTCGGTATTACTATGACGCGACCTTGAAATTTTACTCTCAACGCGCTTAAAGAAGTTTCACTTCAAAAACCAAATTGCTTCAAATATTATTAACAAGAAATTAAAAAAGCCATTTTCTCTAATCAAAGTACGAAAAGTAATGCGAAAGAATGAGACACTATCTTCTATCTCTTTCTTTCAAGATGGAACTCATTCTTTTTATTTACGTTTCGTTAGACTGGTTTACACTGTGTTTTTACTGTCTATATAAAAATTAGTCGCTATTATTTGTACCTATCGTTGTAATTTATATAACCTATAGTTCAAATATTTCTTGTAATTATTTCCTTAACGAAGAATCTCATATTACTACTTTGGAAAAATTATATCTACGTACTACTACTAACGTAACAAGCAAAAGCCAGGAATTCTTATGTTAAAAACTTTATAATGTCACATCTACACATTTAAAACATGTGTTTTGTTTTCGTATAAAAAATCGTGTAGAAGCACCTTTATGTTGAGAGAAAGAAACATCAATTTAACTCCACAAAACTTCAAAAAAAGAAATACTAAACATACAATAATGACAGCCAATTCATTTATTTTTAAATTCCTTAAAGATTCAGAACTGATTTATGAGTTGCCATATTAAAAAAAACGCAGGGTAAACCAGCCATTGCCACTAGTATAGATAAATGTTGTTATTTATTGTATAATGTACAGCGTTTTGTAATCTTGTTGTTTGCTAGAAGAAGTTCGTACTTATCTGTATATCGAGGTGTTTCGATTAAATGTGTATTCGAATTATTGTTGTGTTTTTCTTTATAAACCTTTATATTTTTAATCTGGTAAACAATTTTGCCTAAAGGAATTTTTGGACAATCTCTTAAATTATATTTTCATATACCTTATCCATTTGAAAATGACAAGAAGCACTTGAATTGGAGAGATTTAAATATTTACGTAAAATATTATTATAGAAACATAATATGTTTTGCCCTTAAGTTAAAATTTCACATGTAATATTCCTTAAATTTTCGAAATATCTTGCTCGAGTAAGAGAAAACACAAAGTTACAATATCTTTATATTATATACTCTAAATATATTTACCTAGAACTACTGAGTATATATATTCTCGTAGAAAACGACTTAGATTTACATAAATTAGAACACTAAATGTAGCTCACAGCACTATTTACCTGCACATTTGCACTTGTGTTCATCTGGTGATGGGTAAGTGTTGCCAATACTAACATTGTTTTGTTTCGCACTATTAGAATTAGATCTACATAATACTTAAATGATACTATTTAGTGTTTAGTTAAATATCGCTTACTATGCAATATACATACCAATCTATACTAATATGAAGAGTTTGTTTGAACGTGCTAATCTCAAGAACTACTGGTCGGATTTGAAAAATTCTTTCAGTGTTGGATAGGCCATTTATCGAGGAAGGCTATAGGCTATATGTATATCATCACGCTAAGACCAACAGAAGCAGAGCCACGCGGGTGAAACCGCAGGGCGCAGTATTTTACTGAAAAATTAAAAACTGAAAACTTTGTTTGTCTAAAGTCTTATCTCAGTAACTATTGGATCGAATTGAAAATTTGTTTGTCTTGGATAGCACATTTATTCATGAAGGACATTAAACATCGAGTTGCGACTTACAAAAGCTACGCTCCTCATTGAAAAAGTTCTAGAAATGGTAAAAAACAATATTTTTAAGCTGAAAAACAAAAGTATCTACATGGTATCATTGGTATCTACATTGAATTATCACTCAAATTGTTTTATGCAAAACAGTCAATCTTTTTTAGTCAAAGCATTGCTAGTTACTAGTTAGTCTGTGGAAATTGCGAGCAATTTACATAATATATTTAAGTTTAAAAATAATAACACAATATTAATTTAGTTACATTGTTTTAAATATTTATTTTGTTTTTTTTTCAGACTCGATTATAAGCAACGATGGCGACGAATTTATTAGTAGGTAAATGCCAAAGATAAAAACTAAAAAATGACAGAATAAGGTGCAGAATTTAACTGTCTGACAAAGCTGACAGTTTTGTCATGAACATGTTAAAAAAATCTTCATGGAAAGGCTTGTTATAAATTCCGAATTACCAAATTATATGTTTAAATATAAATATAGTTCCAATTTCAATGATTTATTGTTTGTTCCGGCTAATCATCAAATTGGCTGGACCGATTTTGATAGGACTCTCGCTGGTAGATAGTTCATTATATTTTATTAATGAAAATTAGGATTTAAATTAGAAATTAGAATGCATTCTCGTAAAAATCTCACCAATCGTAACTTTTATATATTAAGTGAAATATGTAGATAACTATTATTTATTTAAAATATTATCAATGTAACTATAAAACAGTCAAATTTAAAATAAAAATAAATTAATTAAAAATGCCATATCACATAATGTCGTTAACACTGCAAGCAATGTGATTATGAAAATACTTTTCTGTACTCAAGTTTGAGTATTGTTTAAGTATTTAAGTATGAAGTGAGTTTAGAATATAAATAACAATTAATTGGAATTCAGAAGAGTTGTCAATTAATTATAGGTATATGAAAGGTTCGTAATAAGAAAGGATAGAATTGTATAAGCAAGTAAAAAACTAATAAAACAACATAATTATTACAAAGTAACATTAACATTTATTTCTTATAAAACGATGACCTCCTCCTTGGAACAGTGGTATGCGTAGAACCGAGGGGTCCTGGGTTCGATTCCCGGTGGAGACGAAAAAATGTCTCTGTCTGGCAGGACACAGACGGCTGATCACCTACTTGTCCCTCAAGAAAATCGATCAGTGAAACAGATGCATCAGCCCCTTAGCCTTACTCCACTTGGGGAAACGGGACTTCACACTTATAAAACAATCGCCTTGATTTAAATCACATTTTAACCATACGCATTTCTAATGTCTTCAAGAAGTCTAGTTTATCTAGAAAGGAATTATTTTACTTATTTCTGGTAATTGGAATAGTGTTGATAGTATAATATAGGGTCTTAAGTTAAAATATGCATGGAGGAAAAGGAATAGTAATAGTAAATTTTGTCAAAACGCAGTCTAAAAAACTAAATTGAACTCTTCTTTAAAGTTCATTATATTTATATGATGATATTACTCATTACAACAAACACAGGATTCTTATCTAAAGTAAACATTAATCTAAAAAGTAGTCGCATTACTTTATGAAGATTTACAATATGTTATGCCTTATGGCCAAAAACTGGTCCGATTTGAAAAATTCTTTCGGTGTTAGATAGCCCATTTATCGAGGAAGGCTATATATCATCTTGCTAAGACCAACAGAAGCGATCGAAGCACTGCGTTTGGCAAAAACTAAACTAGTATTTGCATGAAAGAGTAACAAACATCTATACATCCATCCTCACAAACTTTCGCAGGTGTTAACGTTATTACTGTTACGTTATCGTTAATATTTATGTTAATGTAACGTCAATTTAAGTTAATTATTTACCGTATTATGTACTACGGACGAATCTGTCTTTTACTACCTACTATATATTTTATGGCAATGGTTTAAACAAATGCTCTCAATCAATGGTTTTAAGTTAGTCTTTGGTAGTAATAATTATTTATTTTTGGCAGGTTAGGAGGTGGTTAGTTAATAACGGTGATCTCTAGTAAAATGTATTAGCTGAAAATTAAAGCGGTTTTATCACAATAATCATGTGGTTTTAATTTTGTACTTTTATAATTTATTAATAAATAAATAATAAATTACACACTTGCGTTTTATTTCTCATCCTATGATATTTTTCTTACCTCGTAGGTACTTTCTAAGTTCTGTACAAATAATAAAGCAGATTTTTTTTGTTTGTTTGAATGCGCTAATATCTCTACTGAACCGATTTAAAAAAGATTTTGCGCTGTTTGATAATATTTACGTTATCTCTGACTTTATCGTCTGTGCAATAGACTATAATTTTATATGAAAAGGGGGTCGCTGATCGCTGAAAACTAATATTATGAAGCTGAAGAGTTTGTTTGTTTTATTTGAACGCGCTAATCTCAGGAACTACTGGTCCGATTTGAAAAATCATTTCGGTTTTAGATAGCCCATTTATCAAGGAAGGCTATTGATTATAGGTAATAGGTATATCATCACGCTAACACCAACAGGAACAGCCCCCCTAGTAAAGTGGCTTTCTGTTAGCGTTAGGTTACGTCAATCTCATACATTCGTAGTCTATTCTATTGAACGCTACGCTAACAGAAAGCCACTTGACTACGGGGGCTGAGCCACGCGGGATAACCGCGGGGTGCAGCTAGTATATTCTAAAATATGCTGATGATTCTAGTATATAGTTTAAGGCTTTTTAATTCTATATAAAGTACTTATAGTTAATTAATTTTAGATTATCACAACTTGCAAACTCTATAAATAATATACTAATATTTCAACACAGGACAGGGTTCGTTTCCAAGAAAAATATAGAGGATGTTCATATAAAATATAGACACGTGACACTAGATGGCGTTGTTAACTATCCTTTATTATCGTTAATATATTATTATCCTTTCTTTATACATATACATTTATACTGTGCGTGTGTTTGTCACGAACCCTCACCTAAACGGCTGGACCGTTTTTAATGAAATTTTTGGTGTCTTCGGGTGAATTCGAGAATGGTTTGGAAATCAGATTAGCATTTTACATTTCAATTTGACTGCGAGCAAAGCCGTTGGCAAAAACTAGTAATTAGAAAATATACAGTATACAGTATAGTTCATAAACATACTATGTGTTTCATACTAAAAGGTTTTAGCTTACTTAGAAAACATCCACTAACGCTAACAAGGAAAGAGAATAAAAAAACTCAAGTTCAAATAAAATAATTTATTTAAAAACATAAAAAGCAAACATAGTAATGTAAACTGTATATTATGTACAACACAATACAAAATAAACAATATGAAAAGCTATCCAATTTTCATAGTAACAGTGTTTTTCTTACAAACTTTATCCCGACTGACTTCGATAACTTCATAAATTTTACTCTCTCTACTAATAACGTACTTCGGTAATTTTGCAACAATATGTGTCCCTTCACTAGACAGTATTTTCTCAGCGTATATCTCCAATACTGCTTTTTTCGTTTCATTCGATTGTAAAACATTTGCTAGTGCATCTGCTTCATATTTCTTGCTATTCTTTACAATTTTATTAGACGTTTTGTTTAAAACAACAACTTTGTCATCTTGATCAATATGGACTAAAGTTCGTTTACTTAACTCTTGCATCATGCAAGTTTGAATCGATCTTGGCGCTATTTTTGCTACAGGAGCTTCCCTTTCTTTTTTATCTTTAGAATTAATTTGTACTATAGTAGAAACATTGGTAGCTATAACTGTATGTTTGATGTTTTTTCTACTATCATAAGTTTGCATGCCAACGCAATTCTTTTTAATGTTTCCTACGCTGTCTTTTATAAGTTCACAATGTATTTCTTCGTCCTTTTGATCTCGTTTACGGCAGCAACATGCGTTAGGTTCTAGTGATTTCAAATTAAGTTTTGCAGCCATAGCATTACACATACATATACGGGGATTTTCAACTTTTTCATCGACGTCACTACATACATTACTATTTAGCATTGTAGGGTAAATAGGTTCTTCATCGTTATCAGTGTAAACTTTCTCTTCTGAAATAACACTGTCCACATTGTAGTAATTGTTCATACTGTCTGTATCTCTATAATAGTTTTTATTCAAAGATCCGTGTGTAAGTTCTTTTAGTAAATCATTGCCCGTATCAGAATGGTCTTCCTGTCCACTACTGTCTGATGTCAGAATAGCATGTAACATTTCGCGTACGGTTTTAACAGCTTCTTTAGTTTTCTCAACCGATGCAGCATTTTCGAATACCTTTTTTAGCATCTCCTTTTTCTCTTTCCTGCTTCGTAATTTCTTTATGTCTCTAAAAAGTTGTTCTTTATTGGGAATATTTTGTACATATTTGTCATCATCTGTTAAGGAGACACCAGTTTCTGATTTATCCGTATTAGATTCCATTACGTTTTTAAAGCTATCGTCTTTGCTGTATTTCTCACTGACATCCGTTTTATTTTCATAGTCTATATCATTTTTGATAGAACTTATTGTGTTTTCTGTAAAAGTGTGATCTGCGCTACTTTGAGAAGCAGTTAAAAGAAACTCTTCAGCTTTTAATAATGGCGTGCTTTCATTATTACTTTTTGTTATTTTTACCGAACTGTTTATATCGGTATTTATAGTGTGGAGGGAGAATACTTGATTATCCAGATTAAATTCACTATAGTCGGTTGCGACTGTATGAAACTTTTGTGATATCTTCTTCGAAAATTCGTCAGATTGTTTTGTTGAACTGGATACGTGAACCTGCTTCTTTGGTTTCTTTACTTCGTTCTGTTTACAATTCTTTATAAATATTGATATATTCACATCGTTCTTTTCAGTATTTGTATTATCAACAGATTTCTTTTGCTTATCATCAACTCGATAAACGTCTGTAAGCTTATCCATTCGAGCATCAGTAGCTTGTTCTTCTTTAGGCGTGTGGCCGGAATTGCTAATATTAATTTCATCTGTTTTGTCGCCATGTTTGAATTTCAAAGTAAAGTTTATTTCAATAATGTTACCCAAACTAGAGCAACTCCGTGTATTTTCTGAATTTTTATTATTAACGGGTTCGTTGACGCATGTTGTTGTTGATACTCTGTGAATGTGGGAATCCCTATACAGTTTTTTAATTAGTGTGTTATCTGGGCAAGTGCCCGCTTCATTCTTATTTGGATCCTTGTGATAATCTACCCTTTCGTACAACGTACGCCCGTCTTCATCTTGCACTTTAATATTTAAGCTCTCTCTTATTTCCTCTGTACTGGGTGTTGGCTTTTTCAAGTTTATTGTGATATTTTCATTAGAACTCAATCTAATTGTGTTAGGAATTAAGTTTGTACTACCAGATGAACATTGGTCAGAACATACTCTTTTCTTGGATGCATATAGCTTTAAAAACTTATCTGCGATAGACTCCGAAGGACTTTGTGGACCTTTTAAAGTTGGTGGTGGTGCACGAGGTGTTTGCATCGTTTTTTGCTTTCGTCTATTTGCACAATTTGGTGAGCATTCTTTTTCTTTTTTCTTTGGTATCGGATTGGATGGACAGTTCTTATTACACTTTGCGGGGGGGTTTGGTAGCGGTGCCATTTGTAATTTTATACCAGATTTTTGAATAGAACTTACACTACAGCACCTACTATTTTGACTGCAACATTTACATGGACTTTGTGCTCTAGATTTCGTACATGGACTACACTTGCCAGGTAAAATACGTTGCAGGCTTTCAGCAGAATTTTTAGCGGTACGTTTTGGTGAGGATATAGGACGAGATTTACATGTAGGTGTATTTGACGGCGATGTTGGGTGGGAACAATGACAGCAATGACGCCTACATGGAGGTGCGTTTAATAAAGATTGACAAGAAGGAGATTTGCGAGGTGGTGTCTGGCGTGGGGTAGATCTACGTGTTGGTGATGCACATGGTGATTGACATGTCGATTGTGAACTAGACGGAGTTTTACATGGTAGCGTATGTGAATATGATTTTACTGCTGGTGAAACACAATGCGGAGAGCAACATTTATTATTTTTACATGGTGGTTGTGTATGTGGTGTATTAGTTGACGAATTTTTTTTGGAAGATGGCACGCATGGCGGTGACGTACAAGGAGTGAGCTTGTGTGGCAAAGGTTTGCATGATTTGGACGAAGTGCGTGCACACTTGTCACATGGAGGAGAATGAACACAATGCGGTGATTTACATGATGAATGTAAGCAAGTTGGTGATGTGCGTGGGGAATCTTTACGTGATTGAATATTATGAGAAGAGGGTTTTGGGGGCTTTTCTGGAGGTGTCTGACAAGGAGGGGGAGATAGAACAACCGATAGATTCCTGCATTGTGGCGGTTGACACACTGACGAATTCTTGCACGTCTCACATCCAGACATGGTCACCTTTACGCAAGAATGCTGCTTACAATCCATTGTTTCGCAGTCAGGTATCGACACATGTTTCTTAGACGACTTTTTAGTTTTTCCCAAATATTTATAGCTATCGCTCATATAAGGTTGTGCACAACTATCTTCGCAACTTGGTACAGAATAAGGCTGAGTACAAGTGTTCCAGTTAGACCTGTTTCCACATGCATACATCCTTCGTTTCCTAAAAACTTCTAGAGAATCTTTAGGCGATACTCGTATGGCTTCTGTCGTTAAAGACTTATTAAAAAGCTTATCAAGTAAACTTTTTTCTTTTTTTGATTTATCATGTTTCTTTCCTTCCTCGAAAGGATAACAATTGCTACAAGATGAAGTATTGCACGATGACACTATATTTGATGTTTGGAAATCTTCAAAAATATTTGGGCAGGATTTGGATACGTCTCCTTGATTATTCAAAGTAGTTCTTGAAGCATATTCGGAGGAGCATCTTAAGTTAGTATCGCTGATGCACCACGAGAATAGATCGATACCTAATGGAATCCAATGACGATAATAGTCTTGGAGATAGCGCTCAGCAAGCTCGCATTTCTTTTGAGGTAAAAGTTTAGGTACTGATTCTGAATCCGTCATGTCATCTCGCATTTTCAATCTGAAATAAAATGTATAATTTACACTTGTGCGTCTATAATTTAGGTAGACAGAAATTTTAATGAAGTAAGGATATAATTTACTCACATTGGTTTTTTTATGTCTCGAATATCTCTTTGGGTTATAATACCAACACCAATAACATCGCAAAGTTTAGGAATGTATACTTGGCTTCCCTGTATAGTAACATCTCTACATAATGGTGGAGTCTTTTTCAAAGGTTCAATGATCGTAGATTTAACATTCATATCTTTGACGCTAAGTTCAACCTGAGCACCGTTATGAACATGATCACCCATATCAAAATTATCTTTATTACGCTGACAATAATTCGTGTTCGAATTAGGTGATTCGTAATCTGTGATTTTATAAACTTCCTCGTCGCTTGATCGAACATTATTTAGTGTCAACGATTCTGCAAAGTAACCTTTTGGTATATCAATTAAAATGTACTCTGAACTTTTGTGTTTCCCTGTTTTTATAAAGTTCTTGGAATGTAGGACTAATTCTAATTTGTTTCCGCGCTGAGATCTGTCAATACACCATTTTCTATCAGAATAAGTTACTTGGATGTTTCGTGTCTTGTCTTTCCTTACGTTAGCTTTTATTATATCTACTGGTTGATATTTAGGATAGATAGTTGTAGGAATCATCCATGCTTCAATGTTTCTTTGCATAAATTTTGGTCCATGTTTATGACGTGAATAGTAGTTAGAAGATTCTCCTGTTGTGACATCACTTTTGGATCGAATTACGAGTCCAGTATTTTTATAAACACAGTCCAAAAGTTCGAATATTGTACTACTACTAGTAGCATACATATTGTTATTCCATCTTATTTGTACGCTTCTCCTTGAATCAACTTTACTTGATAGGAACGTACGAAGCCACGATTTTTTCAAAATATTATCGTAATCCTCTTCCAAATTGCTATCAATATTGGAATCTTGTATTATTTCTGTTGGATATTCTTTTGCCCCTATTTTAATTGTTAACCCGTCTTCAACCTCACAGCGGCCAGCTGTTACGCCTTTTTTAGTTTTAAAAACTTGTTTAGCCTTATCTTTACTACGTTTTCTAAAGAAGAAAAATTTCTTTCCACCTTTTTTCTCCTCTACAACTTTCGTTGGCGATCCTTTTTCAATTTTCTTTTCAGGTTTCCTTGAAGCGTATACTGATGTTTTTGGACTTGGTTTCTTATATGTATCATCCTCAAAATTAAACTTCTTTCCCCACAGCTTGAACATACCTTTGACGCCTTGGCAGTCGCTATCTACGACATCAGTAGACCAGTTTGAGCTTATATCTTGTTTTTTACTTGGAGATATTTTTTTCGACACAACAGTACTATTAACATATTTGTAGGGATTGGTAAATGACGTGTATGGACTGTAAATCTTTGTGTTAGAATAAGACTTTGGTTCCAAAGACGGTGGATCTGAAGCTATTGAAACGTCTTTGCGACTAAGAACACTCCTTTGACTGGAATTCTTTTCGGTAACGATTTCCTTCTTAGAATCTTCTTTTTTAGACAATCCTCTTCTTAGTGCTTCAAAACGCCGTCGCAAAACTGAAGCACTTTTCAAATCTGTCACTGGCTTATCTATACTTTGTTGAGTTGATGAATTTTCTTCTTTGGTCGCAAACATTTTCCTATATTCTCTCTCTAATTTATTTTCCATTGGATCTATTGAAGCTCTAATATGTTTATCAATACTTGGGTTTTCTAAATTGTGAACATGTTGTACTAGAGAATCCGAGGAAAAGTCCTTTTCCATCTTATCTGTGCAAGTTTCAACGGTTTTTAATCTTGTTTTTTGTACAGATGTCGGCTTAACTTCAATTCTATCTGCTTCTTCTAGCATATCTCTTTTAGATTCCTTTTGTACTTTAACTGTTTGATTAATTTTACTATCTCTTGTTAAGCTATATTCAATTTGCGCTACAATATTTTTATTGACTTTATAAGTATCAGTACTTTTCACTAGTTGTTTTGATGCAATAACTAAATCTATTGGGCTTGTTGCGCAGGATATTGTTTGAACAATCGGTGACAATTTTTTGCTTATTAGAGATGCGGTATTTGTTTCTATAATACCCCCAACGCATTTAGATGACGTTCTTTTTTGATCATAATAGCTTGTTTCGTTGCGTCTTTTCTTTTCTGAAAAAAAATAACAATTAAATTGAAAATGTTATAACTATATCTGGCTTACTGTAAATTAACTTTTTTGTAACATCAATAATAATAGGTTTAAATGAGAATAAACTTACGTTCAAATAATAGAGAATAATCCGAATTGCCAACACCTCTATCGTCTGTTTCTGGCAAGTAAATTCTTCTTGTTCTACGCTTCGGTAACGTCTTGATACTACCTACGCCAATTTCAGTGAAGCTCTTCCAACCAGGGTACCTCTCTTGGGTCCTGTAGATCTGACGAGGGGACGTATAGTATCTGAGGCTTCTGTGATTGGCCTTCTTGCATGTGCAAATGTTATTGTCCCTTTTGCTGTTGTATTGACATGAGAAATCTTTATATACCTCATAGTCTTCACCAAAATCTTCCTCTCCCCTTACAATCCTACTAGAATATAGCTCGTAATTTCGATTGTAATCTTTCAAATCCCACTTTGTAACATAAACACCTTTACTATTTTTCATTTCTTCTTATTTATCATAATTTTTCTATTTGTGCGCATTTTTTTGTGCTTTCTACGAAACAAGCGACATATTTGTTTAAACTAGAATTTTTCTACGTTTTCTTTGATCGCTTTCAAAATTGACGTGATTTCCTTCTTTATTTTCAGCATTTGTTGTTTGCGAATTAGTTCTCCTGTGGATGTTATAAAATTTTCATTAAAATAAATATTTTTAAAAACTAAATTTTGTTAAAATAGGAAAAATGTTATTTTTACAACTTTCCTTTTAACAAACCATATTATACTTGTTATAAATTAGATTTATGACGATTCATCTATCGTCTTTAATATGACATTGACATATATCTACCTACTTCATTAATATGTACCTTTTTTATACTTGTGCATTTTTATATTGTGTTTAAATATTTTCTTAGTACAGTTAGTTACAGTAAAATAGTACATTATTTATAGAAATAATCATATGGTATGTTATAATGTGTTATCTGGGCTTGAAATGGGTGGTGGGGCAATGGGCCTTATAATCACACAAATAATAGATGTACTTATATATATATTCCATCAGTAAAAAGTTAATTAAAATATATTTTTCCAGGCCTCTTTATGAAATCAAATGATCGTTACCGAAGGATCAATATAGATATAAAATATTACAGACAAACAAAGAAAGAGAAGACAAAGATGAATCATGAAAACATGAAGACACACCTGAGATCTGATATTTCTGCTCAAAACAGATTCATATGTTCCATTTGCTTGAACCAAAGACCAGCAAATATATTAAGAAACGACGAAATCAATAAACATGCTGCAAAATCGTGTCCTATTTGTCAATGTGGAGTCCCAATATATACTGAACATTCCGATATTAAAAAGACAGATTTTCATGATAAATTTAAAACAAAGCACGTACAAACATCACAGACAGATATTCCACATAGCATTACTTTACTTAATGAAGTTCTAAACGCGTTTCAAACTAAAAAGAATTTAGATGCTAAAGCCAAAATAACCAAAGATGCAAGTGTTAATACGAATCCAGTTAAACTTATTAGAAAAACTAATTTATCGATCAGTGAAACATTTCATTATTCAATCGAAGGTACGAATAGAGTAAACGGTAAGAAGTTCACAATCTTAAATTATGAACCGCAAGTTGAAAAGAAGATATCATTGTGTAAACATAAATCGTCATCAATACCACAAATGAAATTGGAAGAACTGAAACACTCTCTGAAGGAAAAGACTAAATCCAAAGATGCGATAGAAGAAGTGAATCGAATGTTCGCTACAGTACGTAAATTGGACGATCGTAGTGATTCCAATAGACCGTTGATTCGTAGTGGTCCTCGTATCCTACCTGTTGTAAAAACTGAAAACTATGAAGAAGCAGATACAAAAATACACTATGAAGATAGAAAAATAAACCAAGAATATGAAATGTCAAGTGGAGATTCCGGATTGAAAATGGGCACAAAAAGAAACCGAATAGAACGATGTTGCAAATTCGAAAAGTGCGCTGAATGTATGTACATGTGTTACCATTACCAACATTATAAATCTGGAATTTGTGAACATTGTAGATTACACAAACTTGAGATGCGTGAACGAATTTGATATTTTTAATGTTTCTATTTTACATTAAAACACGTTAATATTCATATGTCTTTATTTAAATACTGTTATTGCTACAAATATTAAACGTCTATCAAAAGTAAAAACTATCTGAAGATAATTTCAGTCTATCGCTCCTGGAAATAAAAAAGAAACGTTATTAAAAATACAATATTTTATGACAAAAAGTATAAAATAACTTCATGAAGTTATCTAAGTTAACCTTTTTAACGAGAAAAGTTCTAATATTTACGACACATTAAAAATTAGGGGGCGAAAGAAAATCTGGCTCATTGTAATAAATTTCCTTACCTAGTTTCAGGATGCTTGCTTCTATTTCTCTCCAGTTTTTCACTGTGAGCTCTCTCCCAATCTCTTGGTGACTCTCGACTGAAATGAAAATATAAATTTAATAATAATAATGTTATTGCCTTTTAAATAGTCAGATTCAATATTCTGTCGAAAAAATAAAATTTTTGAACATGATAGTCCATAACTTGAGGTGTTGCAAGTACTAAAAAGAGAGAAGCCACGGGTCATATTTTATTTTTTATATATGTAGCTGTATTAATCATACAGTGACAAAAACAACTTTGTACTTAAAATACAAAAGATACCGTAAAGGGTAAGTTGAGCTAAAATTCTACTTAGCAAGAAAAATATTGTTAAAATTGTTTTCCTACGTAGTGCACTATAAGAAATAGTATATCTCGACCCTTTCTAGTTTTTACCTTCTATAACTAACAAATGTCATTACCCTACAAATATTATCAAACTATTTTAGATTAATTAGTTAAGTTTAACATAACTCACTCTCCCAAACCCAATTCAAAGAACGGTTCATTATTCGTGCGATCCAAATTCTTCTTTTGCACGAATTCCTTCGTCAACACCCGCTTGAGCGTATTCGACGAATCCACGAATTTACACATACACTCATTTAAATTCTGCATTTTACTAAAAAAAGCATCTTTATCACATTTCTCTATTGGCACTTCAAACAGCTTTTCTATTTCTCGAGAAATAACTTTACAATTGTCTGTCAAATCTGGTATGTCTGTGTATTTAAGATCTGTGTTAGTTGCTGCATGTTTGAGTATTTTAATCTTTGGTGTTACAGTTTCTATGACAAATTCTCCATTTTCTATAATATCGTCTGGCGGTCTGTAATACTGTTGTCGAATGCCATACATTTGCGCTGGTTTTTCATCAGAAAGACCGTCTTTTGTTTTGGCCATTACCAATTTCAGTAGGTTTTCGAGGCCGATTTTGTGATCATTGAGGAGGTGGCGGTCGAGAACTGTTATTCTGAAAGTAAAATTGAAAATAAATAAACATTAAATGCTTATACAAAATGTTGTATTTTACAACTCGAAACAACAAGAAGAAACGCTTTTTTTCTAATAATTAGATAGCGTTGACAATATCTAAAGTAAGTAGTCAATTAATGTTACGTTATATGTAACGTCTGTAGAAGGTAAACATTTTACACATTCAAGCTATCTCGCTTTTTAGAATATCTTCAGTTGGAGTAACTATAGTTGCCCATCAACTTTACTTGCAAGACTTGGTTATCGACGTGTCAACATTTGAAAATCAATTTGTTTTTTTTTTATAATAAAGACAAAAGAACAAACCGATCCGCATCAAAGGAACACAAGTGGCACGAGAACGTCTCCTTGCGTGACTCCTGTACATCGGATAGAGCGCTACAACAAGATGGCAGATCTTGCATCGCTTTTGATGTGCATTCGCTTTGGGCTGATAGATCCTTTAGCAAGAAATATAATAGTAGTAGTATTTAGAAATAATAGCTATTTATGGATATATGAATATGGATTAATACAAGTCAATAACTGCGTTAAAAACAACCGACTTCAAACTTGCACTTGCAACATTTACAAATACAGACAAAAATGCTCATAAAATAAAAACTACTGGGCCTATGCGAATAAAATTTTTATGGGACCAATTCGACACCATCCCGCGTCGAACAAAAAAAGAATCACGTAAATCGGTTCAGAAACCACGGAGTAATCGGTGTACATACATAAAAAAAAAAAAACATACCGGCCGAATTGATAACCTCCTCCTTTTTTTTGAAGTCGGTTAAAAAATAGATATATGCTACTGTAAAATTGCAAACACAGTTACATTTCAATTGAGCGGGAAAGAATGTGTTAAATTGAAAGCATAAGTTACGGATCAAAATTGTTTAAATAGTAAAACTTTATGTAATAGAGAACAGTAATATTGGAGGTAGGTATTGAAAATATTAAATTATATATAATGGAATGCCCTGTGATTGGTAATTAAATGAATATTTTAGATTACAAGATATCACCGCGATGCGTGGAGAAGAAATAAAAAAGTCAACCCAGTACATTTTTTGTAGTGTGAGATTTTAAGAGCATTTTCTACGACCAACGTATATTCATATAATAAAGCATTTTACTAACAAAATTGACAATATTAAGGTTATTTCCTTCCTCAGGGTGCGGAAACAGCGTCTTGCTTCGACAGATGCGCGCGCGCAGCTTCTCGAACAATTTAGTTGCTGATGATGTTCTTCCTAGAGCTAAATATAGATGGCGTTGTAAACAATATGGTCTTATTATTTGAAAATATCAAAGAGAAATATAAAGATTATTATTTAGACTTACTTTTGTTGCCTCTATCTTTATTATTATAGATTTTCTCCATTGGAATTGTATTCGATTTAACCTGAAAATTAAAAAAAGGTTTACTATATTATAATGCCGTAATTTCGGAATGAATACAGATTTTAAGAATTACAATCTCCATATTAACTCAAGAAAAAAAACTAGCTTCAACAGTAAAGAGATAAATTATTACTTAATAAGTTTTATGATGTAGCAACTAGCAATAAGAAAAATATTACAACAAAAACGTTATTGTATTGAACGGAAAAACATACGAATTAAGATGACTACCGAACCAGAAAAGTTGTTTTAAATAATAATTCAACTCCCAACATGTCACCAGCTATAGATATAGGCCAGTAGAAATCGACACTAAAAAACCCTAAATTCGCAAAGCA
>CAJQZN010043103.1:235083-260895 GCA_907164685.1 Colias eurytheme
TCTACATCGTGCTTTGCGAATTTAATGTTAATTTCCACTGGCCTAATATGTGTTTTGTAAAGATTGCCAAAGCAAAATTCTTACTTCAGTCCCTTTTACGGGCTTGAAATCCCAATCATGCGCTTCGTGGTGCAACTGGTGATGCATCGATAGTGCACTTTCAAATTGCGCCTTGAAACTGCATTGTGAACAACTGAAATATAATTTAGTAACTTTAATACTCCTATTACAAAGATGAAATTAGTTTTGCGTAAGACTTATGCGCATTTTGAGAAAATATTCGAAACGAACGACGTGCTTGCTCCCCGAATTTCATTATTTTGAGATGTCTAATCGATAGCGGATAGGAGGGTACTTTTCATAGCAAACTGCTTTTCTTTTTCCGGGGAATAAAGGTAGTTTAGACTAATTTGTATTGTAGCAGTATTCGCATCAAAATCCTGGGTAAGGGCTAATAACCGCTGTCCAAAATTAAAAACTAAATTTATTTGAGCTTCGGAAATATTTTGCATTTTGATAATATTAAAAACGTATGTTAAGTATTATCTGTAATATTCTTTAAATAGCTTTTTTTAAATAGTGTGAAATAATATTTGAATAATTACCAATAAGCCATTATAAATCGCCTATAAAACAAATAAATTATCCAAAACTGAATACCAAACTGTACAACTGTTGACACTCAGTTGACAAAAGTATCATAGATAATACAGAAGTTAAAAAAGGTTTATCTAAAGGAGGGTCTCAACACCAAGATACGATTTAGAATAATAACTTCCTGCCCGCGGATTCGCCCGCGTAGTTAAAGAAAAACACGCTTGATTTTCGGTCTGCGAGATTTCCGGTATAAAATCTATCTCATGTCCTATTTATCCTATAAACTCAGGTATCCAACTATCTATATAATTAATTTCATCAATATTCGTTCAATTGTTTAGGTGTGAAGAAGAGACAGACGGGCAGAGTTTATTTCGCATTTATAATATTAAATAGTAGGGAAATGCTAATTTCAATGATCAAGCTTTAAACATCATATGCAAAACATGGAATCGTGTTGATAGAGTTGACTCAGCGCTCACTTTACCGGTTAGATAAACCAATATTTGAGCTTGACAGCAAAACAAATGTTTTGCATAGCGTGTTTATTTTATTATCACGTTTTTGCTTTATATTTTTTATTTTTAATCTGCTTGAATTATTTAAATAATTTCGACGACCTTCGAGACATCTTATTTATACATGTAATTATTATAAAAAGGCGTAGGATTGCATCATTCTACAAAACAAAACTTCTTTAAAAACTTCGTGTTTGCCGAGCACTCGTGTCAGAAGTGAAACATCTTTGGCATGATTCAAAGATTCGTCGCCATACTCCATGGCGAGACGGCATTGCCATGACGCGATCATGAAATTTTATTCTCAACGCGCCTAAAGAAGTTTCACTTCAAAACAATTCTCATGCATTACTAAAATTATGTATATATATAAAAATTGCGAAAAGAGCCAATTCGTCAATTCCATGCATTACATATAAACACGGACCTAAAACAGCACCTTGGAGCACACCAATCGTTTATTTACGCATTGTAAATACGGAACTCAATCACTCGTAGCATTCGTGTATAGTATCGTAGTCTATTTTAGATTCAATTACGAGATATGCATTTTGATCATATTGACAGATCGTGTTTAACTGGATGGTGCAAATGAGGCATGTCTGAGTTATAATTATTGAAAATACAGTCGAGTTAAAATTATGTTAATATTATTTTGATATGAGTTTCAATAATAGAAAAAGATGAATTTATTTTCATAGAATTTCATTACTCCCTTTTGAGCTTAAATTTAACTCGGATACTTAACTAATACTAATACCAAATATCAATTTTATATCTAGTTCAATAGGTATCTGTGGTTAAATTAGAAACTAATTGGCCCACAAGGGAAGGCCGAAGGGTTTTTATGTTTATTCAAGTTTAATATTTTGCTTGTATAGGATAAGGATAAGGAATTTGCCTAAATGTGCAAAATAAATGATAAGGGATAATTATTGATAAACGATGAATGATGAATTAACCCGGGTAGAGCCGGCGATTAAAATATAATATTTCCTGACTCTATGTTGTATACGATATGCAATTCACATCTGTTTGACTGATCGATTTTCTTTACGTACAAATCTATATATATAAAACTCAAAGGTGACTGATATAGTGATCTATCAACGCACAGCCCAAACCACTTTACGTATCGGACTGAAATTTGGCATGCATGTAGATGTCATAACGTAGGCGTCCCCTAAGAAAGGATTTTAGAGAATTCATCCCCTAAAGGGGTAAAATAGGGGATGAAAAATTATACCATGAAAATTTATCTTTTCCACGCAAGCGAAGCTGCGGGCAACAGCTAGTAAGAAATAAGCTTTATTAGAGCTAATCTAGTTTTATGAGTCAGGATCAAACGCAGGATCTAGAAAAAAGAGCTCATGTTTTTTTCGGTGAAATTTACTTTTTTCTAGTTCACATTGTAAATAGATTTATAGCCATAGGGGTTAACGGTTAACACCCGTATGTTAGGGATAATTAACGAAACCGTTCCCATATAATGATTCTATCGTTTACTGTGCAGTGTGCATGTTGCCGTCAAATGTTGAATCTGCTATTTGATTTAATGACTAGTTAGATTACGCGTTGTGGTGTTTGTCAAAATGAAAAAGTTAGACTTTATTTTCTGAAACACGTTTTTTTTAAACTAAAATTGCAAACAGGACAATTGTTAAATGATTAACATAGGATTGTACTGCCAAATTTCATCTCAATAGATTCAGCAGTTTTACCATTACATAAATGACCTTGTATCCTACAAGGACAGTAAAATAGGCTAAAACAATGATTAGATCTCTCGTATACGTTTGTCAGTTTATTCGCGCTTATCCCAGAAACGAATTATGACGTATTATATCCTTAATTAAAATGTAGAGTTTAATGTCTTTGACCTTTCAGTTACACTTACATTAATATAAAATCGTCATATTTTAATGACCATAATAATTATTCGCAAGAGCAAATTACGATCAAAATACATGTCATTAACGTTATCAGCAACATAATGAACATGGCAAAACAATTGCTTTTTTACCATCATACAATCATGCCTTTTATTATACACTGTACTAAGCCGATAAACTAAGGTTTATCATGATCAGGCATAATTATAATACCATGACATGTTTCGATACAGGATTTTGTACTCTATATTCTTTGGCATTAAGTTTACTATAGGGTCATGGGAAAAGGTTGTCCTAACCGCTTGAACCACCACATTCTCGTCTGCCAGAATAGGTGGTACTAACTATAACCAGTCGAACGCGGGGGCCCGTCGTGAACGCACGTGTCGAACGTTCCATTCCAAATTTGAATAAAAAAATAACAAAAACGAATCAATTCCACAAACTTTTGTTTTATGAATGAAGTGTTTTATGTTCTATAACGGTTATGTAAAGCATTGTTCCGTTCGCAGGTGCGCCATTGTTCAGTGTAAGAGGTATTAAGTTAAGTGTTTTCGTTGAGTGAAATCTAGTAAAGCAGGTGAGTTTTTTGTTGTTGCAATATCCGCTTTCTCTAAGGGTTTATTGGTTTGTTTTATAAACTATCTTGATTTATAACAAACAACTTTGCAACTTTCGTAATAGATTAATTGGAGCCGTGTTATGTTACCGTTAGAGTGTGTAAACTGTCCATCCAGCGATTAACCGGTTGTGTGAAGTTCCGGTGAACTTTCAATTGATTTTGGATCATGCATTTATATTATTGGTTTAAATATGTGCTAAGCCAATTGAGTCAACAAGAGCCTGTCTCTTAATAGTTCATATTTATTTTGACCTCATTTTAACGAAGCAAAGCTTTGTTGTACACGACAAGGTTTGCTAACCATATTTGATTTATATAGCATGTTTTGTACGACACTTGTGTCCTCTATATGAATAGATATGATTAAATCTATAGGCAGTTTTATTTTGAATTTTAATTTAAACAAATTACCAAAAGTGCAGAACTATGGGAATGACCTAAAGCCGTAAGATTTATCAATATTTTAATTAATAATTATGACAAAATGCCAAAAAAAAAGATAACTGTTAATGAATTGGCATATGCTCACCTCAGCAAACGGCTTTGTTCGTTTGATACCCGCATAAAATATACCTAGTCTATCTTTGTGCCAAATTTCACTTAAAACCAACCAATTGCATTTCCCTGAAAAAATAACTAAAAAACTTTCGCGGTGTAATAGTAGGAAGTAGGTAAGCAGACATTCATTGTTATTAAGGCTAAAAAACTTGAAACCACGAAATACAGTTGACACAAATTGCTTTTTGACTACGTTCAATGGTGTATTCGTGATACTTTAGAATAAATGTTTTGTTATTCTTTATTATATTATCTTTTCACCTACTAGAAATAGAATAAGTACTGACGACAATAATGATACACCATTATGTAGAAAAAGAGATTGTGTGCCGAGCACACGTGTCAGAAATGAAACTTCTTTGGCAAAATTCTTAAATACCAAAATCGTCGCCTTACTCCATGACGTGACCGTATTGCCTGGACCTTGAAATTTTACTCTCAACGCGCCTAAAGAAGCTTTACTTCTGACACATGTGCTCAGGACACGATCTTTTTTTTTCTAAATAATGGTGAAACGTCATTGTAAGAGTTTTCAGTATTTATTTGGTACTATAAAACAGATGTTACGGATGCCATATATATACAGCTCAATAGGCAATAACCCTAACCCTACGGCTTCTAAGAAATATCCAGTTTACTTTCCTAACAAGTTTGTAAATTGTAAATTATATCTGCTTGATTGAACGGTGATTCACTGGTCTTGTAGGAAGAGTTGAAACACGCTATATATCTATTGGTATCCACGATTATTACTTGACTAGCTTTCCACCCGCAGCTTCGCCCGCGCAGTCAAAGAAAAACCCGCATAGTTCTCGTTCCCGTGGGATTTCCAGGATAAAACCTATCCTATTTCCCGGGATAAAAAGTAGCCTATGTCCTTTCTCGGGTATCAAAATATCTCTATACCAAATTTCATGCAAATTGGTTCAGTAGTTAAGGCGTGATTGAGTAACAGACAGACAGACAGACAGAGTTACTTTCGCATTTATAATATTAGTATGGATTTGCCAACTATAATAATTGTCGTTGGTTACGGCGTCCACAATGTATTTTGCCACTAATGCTTCAGAAACAAACATGAATAAAAAATTGGACGCAAATTAAAGACCAAATTAAGGACGAAGGATTGTGCTTATAAGTACATCAATTATTCCAATTATTTCTATATCATTCTGTTAAAATTGTAAGCAGTAAAGAATCCTATAAAGAACTTGACTCTACGGAAAGAACAAAACCTAAAAATTCGTAATACCATTTGCATTGAGGCCTCTTTTTCTATGTGGCCTTCTTTGAATATTATGAGACCTTCTTTGAATATTATGAGACCTTCTTTGAATAAGACCGTCCAAATATTGACCAAGGGTTGCAAGGTAAAACCAAATGAATGAATGAGAATACGTTTATTAAATGAGCTATCCATAAGATGTTGATCTCTTACTGTCCAAATAGAACATTTTTATCACATTCTCTCACACCTCTGGGTATATAATTACCACGGTACAGAGACGCAAAAGGTAAACAAAGAAATCCTTCACAATACAATTATCCACCAAATTTATAAAGGTACTCAACCTTTATGGTAACAGAGACCTAGTTATATTAATTAGATTCTCAGGTATTTCGTAACGTGTTAGCAAAACCTCGTTGAAACCACGACTCCATTGTTTATCTCAGTACACTGTAATAGGATATCTTTGCGCAAATTATTATTACGCAAGCCTACTTTGTAGTCAAGTTGTACGCACAATATTTTGTAAATGAAATACGATTATTATTTTACATCTCGTATTTTGTAAGCTCTTTCATTTAAGGTATTTTTTTCATATAAACAAAATAGGCTCTACTTGGACTCTACGTAAAAATTAAAGTAAATTACAGCTACCATAAAATACCGTTAAAGTACCTACCATAAGCTTAAAATCTTCATCATCATTATCAGGCCATGTTTGTCCACTGCTGGACATAGGCCTCAGTCATGGCACGCCATTGAGCCCGGTCATTCGCTCGTTGTCGCCAGTTTTGCCCAGCAACCCTGCGGATGTCGTCACTCCACCTTGTAGCAGGGTTGCATCTTGATTTATCTATTAATAATTTATGAAAATTCGCAAAAGCCAGGTATTATAAGCTACATGATTGCCAAGTAACATCATCAAATCCGTCCAGTGGTTTTCGCGTAAAAGAGCTACAAACATACCTCCACACATTTTACAACCATTATCTCTAGGAAATACCGATTAGCACCCTTAAAAAGCATTGTACGTGTTTTAATATTAACCGCGAAGCCTTATGCAGGTGTCAAAGTGTTAATCGATCGTTCTAGAAATCTATAAGGGGAGGTTTTATCCGACATGAATAGGTACAAAACGACTTAAACACTGACAATTTAGATTATAGGTAACAATTAGAAAAAATTCCTAAATACTAAAAATACCTATTTCATCATTTTCCACAATTACATTGAAATAATACTCTGTAATAGATCTCAAAGTATTGTATTTTCTGCTTATGTTTTTTTTATATCGTACGCCGTTTATCATCAAGTGTCGTCACGTATATTTATAAGATTTCCTGTCACATAAATTATATGCGTAGCTCGCATAATTATATAAACAAACGCTACTCTCAAATAGTATTATTGAATACTAACTGTGCCCCGCGGTTTTACCCGCATGGCTCCGCTCCTATTGGTCTTAGCGTGATTATATAAAGCCTATAACTTACTCAATAAATGGGCTATCTATCAATGAAATATTTTTTTTTAAATCGGACCAGTAGTTCCTGAGATTAGCGCATTCGAGCAAACAAACTCTTCAGTCTTATAATATAAGTATACAGTATGTAGTCATGTGTGTATTTATATTCGGAATAGCCAAGCAATGAGTCAAGTACACGGTGGAGACAAAAGAAATTTAAATATACATAAAAATTTAAAAGTCAAATCTTACGTTGTTTATGGTTAAGTACATTTTTAAGTCATTTACCTTGCTTGGCCTTAACTTGATTCCATTATGTACATTAATTTATTAGCAAAAAATATTGTTCTTTTTATTAATGGCATCTAAAAATAGCATGCTTTAATTATTTTTTAAATATAGGGCTGTAAGATTAGCTCTACATGTTAATGGATACCTACTCTTACAGCCACTTGTGTTTGAAATAATAATAGTTAAAAAAAACTAAAAAACACGCTTTTAGTTCGGTTTTCTATAAAACGCGTGATTTTTATTTTTTTTAACTATTATTTATTTTATCAAATTAGTGTATTGTCATCGGTCCTAAATAAATCTACAAAGTTTGAACGAAATCTGGCCGTTTAAAGTGGGTCAAAATCGCGCCCAAAGAAGTCGGTTACAAACATACAGGTGAAGCTAATATAAAGCGTGTAAAAATGACCAATCCTTGAAAGCATCACTACAACATAGTATAAAACAAAGTAGCTTTTTCTGTTCCTATGTCCCTTTGTATGCTTAAATCTTTAAAACTATGCAACGGATTTCGATGCGGTTTTTTTAATAGATAGAGTGATTCAAGAGGAAGGTTTTAGTATATAATTTATTAGGTTCTAGACAAAGCGGGCGAAGACGCGGGCGGTAAGCTAGTATTAAAATAATATATCGATATTTAAAAAATCTCAAATGCTTTAAGGTCTAAAAAATAGAAAAAGCCTTTAGTTTGGCAAAGATCATGAATATTTAAAAGCTCTAAGTCATGGGGGTTAAATTGGCAATTTATGGGGCATAACTTATATGGGATATCACAAATTAACTTTTTCCTGGCTTATAAATGAATACTACATATCTTCTTATATATAAAAATGAATCGCAAAATGTGTTGGTAAGCGCATAACTCGAGAACGGCTGAACCGATTTCGATAATTCTTTTTTTATTATATTCCTTGAAGTACGAGGATGGTTTTTATGTAGAGAAAACGTAAATATGTACCACGGGCGAAGCCGGGGCGGACCGCTAGTCTTATATATAAAAATGAATCGTAAAATGTGTTGGTTAGCGCATAACTCGAGAACGGCTGAACCGATTTCGATAATTCTTTTTTTATTATATTCTTTGAAGTACGAGGATGGTTTTTATGTAGAGAAAACGTAAAAATGTACCACGGGCGAAGCCGGGGCGGACCGCTAGTTATCTATAAAGTTATCTCAACTATGCGTGTATTCTCTAACAAATACCTCTATCTAATCCTTTGTTTCCGTCAAGTACACATTCTGATCATGCTTAGGTCACTGTAGACCTATTTGTTGTATGAAGTCATAGTGCTAGGGCTGCCACTGCTTATTTGTTTATTATATACTAACTGTTCACCCGCAGCTTCGTCACGTTCAACAAAAGTTCGCTCCACCTAAAAGTTAACAAGTGATATTATACAAAACTTCCACGAGAACCAAGCTATCTACTAAAAAAGGACATCAAAATCCGTTGAATAGTTTTAAAGATAAGCATACAAAGAGATAGACAGACAGCGTAAAGCGAGCTTTGTTTTATACTGTGTAGGTATGTATGTATACAGTATGTAAATTTCGAATAAATAAAGGCAATAAAAAAAAATACACATATTACGTTTAGGTGTTAAGACCCAATAAAACTATAAAATGTGAACTGTGTGGATGTGGTCAGTAATTCTATTTGAAAATACAAATTAAAAAAAATGTTATCGTGTTGTCAAAGGGTTGTTTTTGGAACATCTATAAAATAGCAATTAAGAACCACGTTTGTATTAAAACAAATTTATAATTTTTAGTAAGTATCTGTAAATCTGTTTTGTCAACCCTAAGTTGCACTCCCTACCTACGCTTCTTGAACTTAAAAGTTATATCAAAACTAATATTTATGTAGTAACTTGACGACATTCACGTTTACTTCTATCTTAGTTCTATCGTTTGTGCGTAATATTATTCATATTCACCTAGTTTAGTTCCTTATATTTAAAAAAAATTGGTATAGGTACCAATACAAATATTGGTATAGGTATAGGTACTCATAATTTTATTAATTTACATGCAATTAGAAAAATATCAATGTGTGTCCAGAAAATATAATACTCGTAGAAAATGTTGACTATTTTCCTTTTACTATAACCGGACATTATACGAAATGTCTATTTTCCCAATAAAACCGCAGCACAATGAATATTCATTATTTCGATTTTAATTAATATGCTTGCGAATGTATTACAAAAACACGATTTTTAGCTACATAATTGTTGGGTTTTAATTTTTAATACATTTTAAATACAAAAAAGACTATATTATGAGTCCTATAATAAGTATGAGCCTTTTATTAATTAGGTTAACGTTTTTAAAGTGAAATGAACAATTACCGTAGGTATACTAACTATATTATGTAATACATACATATTAACAAAATATAGGTTTTTATTATTAAAATACTACCTACCTCCTTCTTATACGTCTTCTTCATTGTAAAAAATTGTTATGTCACACTCCTTTGTTCAATATTAGACTAAATCGAAGATTGAAAACGTTTTATAAGTAATTAGCTGCTTCGCGCGGTTTCACCCCCGTGGCTCCACTCTTGTTGGCCGTAGCGTGATGATATATTATAGCCTATAGCCTTCCTCGATAAATGAGCTATCTAACACCGAAAAAATTTTTCAAGTTTAGTTTAGTTCCCGAGATTAGCGCATTCAAACAAACAAACAAACTCTTCAGCTTTATAATATTAGTATAGATCAGTAATAGGTAGGTACATTAGATAGTTTGTTAACATTAAAATCTGACTGGAGAGATACATTGCAATATTAAATTTCATAGTTCATAGTCTATATCAGTGTTTTTTTTTTGTTAAGGTAAGAAGATAGATATCAATTATAGAAACATCTCTAATCTATTCCCACATTCAAAGACCACATTTTAAATTATATCTGTTCCATTGTTCTAGAACAAAATTCAAATTCAAAATTTTTGCAATCGCAAATTCATCTCAATCCGTGGCTTGCAGATCCGGAATGAGAGGTTATAAGCAGAACTCTGCAAAATATATATATCTCTGTCATCGCTATACTAAAACTGGTTTCTCTTTCACACTCGTACCGTTATAGCCTATAGGTAGTTATAGCTTAGTTACTGTATTTGGTCTGAATGTAGTGACATCGTTTAGGCAATTTCCTTGATTCGAGTATTCTTGGAGTAATCTACACTCATCTATACAAGTTATATACAGCGACTTTGCTTGGAATTATGTCTCAAACATTGCTCTAATCAATAAGACTTCTAGAAGCACTTTTAAATCGTAATAACATAGTTTTACTTTTTAGAAATTAATAAGTTAAACAATAGGCATAACATTTGCTGTTTTTTAATTTTATTCAAAAACTATTGGGCCGTTTTTGTTTGATTAAGCAATAGCCATAACACTGTGAAATTTATGTTTGCATGTTAAATATGCTAATATTATGAATGCGAAACTGTTTTTGTTACGTTTTAAGCCTGAATCGCTAGTAGTATTTATGACATTTTTTATACATTATCAGGCTTGTTTATGTTGCAAAAAGTTAATTCTAAGGAAGTCAATTTAGAGACAAAAAAGTTGTATCTTGTATTGAAAAGCTAGCGAATCTAATAGGCATTGTCTTGAAGCTGTCTACTTTTAAGAAAATTCCGAATTTAATTCAATCCGTCCGTTTAGGAGTACCTAGTTCAGACACGTACATACTTACAGAATTATACAATTAATAAGAAGATGGTTAATATAAAAAGATAAATATTTCAATTAACAAAAAACACAACTACATTTTTATCAATTAACATACATTTTTTTTAACTTTAGTCAACACGAGCGAATCCGGGGTATCCATCTAGTCTATAGAAACATGATTTCAAAGTTATTTTTAATTAATCACACGGACGCCATCTTTAAATCCGCCATTACATGTTGACAGGAGATAAAGGAAGTAATAATAATTTATACAGGATCCTGCGGCCTGATTGCAGCATTGCTTAATTTTATCTATGTATGTTGTATCAGTATGACGTCGGTAATCGGTATGGTTAAGAATTAAGATTACTAAGTCTATACTAAATATTACTAGCGGCCCGCCCCGGCTTCGCCCGTGGTACCTACATGTTTAAAATATCCTATCTCTCAAGTTGGATCGAACTGTACATGGTGTGCGAATTTTATTATAATCGGTTAAGTGGTTTAGGAGTCCATTGAGGACAAACATTGTGACACGAGATTTATATATATTAAGATTGCTAGGTTTCCGCCCACGGCTTCGCCCGCGCAGTCAAAGAAAAACCCGCATAGTTCCCGTTCCCGTGGGATTTCCAGGATTACATCATTTTCCCGGGATAAAAAGTAGCCTATGTCCTTTCTCGGGTATCAAAATATCTCCATACCAAATTTCATGCAAATTGGTTCAGTAGTTTAGGCGTGATTGAATAACAGACAGACAGACAGAGTTACTTTCGCTTTTGTAATATTAGTATGGATTATTATATTATGTCTGGGGTTAGTTAGGAGGCTAGAGATATAGGCTACTTTTACCACCGTGAAAAATGTAATTCTCTTGGGAATGCCTTTTGACTTCACTAGCGAAGCCCCTTTTTAATACATTTTTTAGGGTTCCGTAGCCAAAATGGCAAAAACGGAACCCTTATAGTTTCGTCATGTCCGTCTGTCCGTCTGTCCGTCTGTCCGTCTGTCACAGCCGATTTACTCGGAAACTATAAGTACTACAGTGATGAAATTTGATGGGAATATGTGTTGTATGAACCGCTACAAAAATATGACACTAAATAGTAAAAAAAAGAATTGGGGGTGGGGCCCCCCATACATGTAACTGAGGGATGAAATTTTTTTTTTCGATGTACATACCCGTGTGGGGTATCAATGGAAAGGTCTTTTAAAATGATATAAAGTTTTCTAAAAAACATTTTTCTTAAAGTGAACGGTTTTTGAGATATCAGCTCTCAAAGTCGTAAAAAGTATGTCCCCCCCCCTCTATTTTTATAACTACGGGGTATAAAATTCTAAAAAAAATAGAGGTGATGCATGCTAATTAACTCTTTCAACGATTTTTGGTTTGATCAAAGTATCTCTTATAGTTTTTGAGATAGGTTGATTTAACTGTAATTTATTATATTTGCTGCTACGGAACCCTTTGTGCGCGAGCCCGACTCGCACTTGGCCGGTTTTATTTGTAATTTTAACTGACATAAACGTAACATATGATCAGAAGTTGTGAAACCGGGCATATATGTAATAAATTATTTACTAATTTATTAAATTATGCGCATATTTGACCAAAATTGTCAAAACTTGCATGTCTGCAAACTTTAAAAATATGAACCGATTTGGATTTATTATACAGTATCAACTATGCAATATGCGTATTTTAATTCCATAACTTATCTATGGTATTCCGTATATCAACTTTTAAACAGCTATTGCATAGCTGCTATCGCGGGCCTTGAGCGCGGGGACCGAATCCAGAAATTCCGTAACGAAAAGACCTCACGCTCCCCACTCCGACGGGCACGGAGGTGTGGCTTGAAGGCATAGCATGCAATAGCTTTACCGCGGCAGTCCCCGAGTGACACACGTCTTTTTTTTTTTAAAGTTTGTGAAGATGTATGAATGTATGTTTGTAACGTTCTCTTTCACGCAAAACGGCTGATCGGATATGTATGAAATTTGGTATAGATACTTAGAGATAGATTATGGTCTGCATTAGGACTAAGGTTACCTACTGAATTAATAAATGAATGAATTTTTTTTATTGTACACCATATTGAATACAGTTTAAAAAAATAGCTTAAAATTTAAATGTAAACAATGTTCAGAAAGCAACCTTTTCGCTTGCAGCGAACTCTGCCAGGCAACCCAAATGACAAGGAAAGTTTGTTACTGAGTCGGGTTATTGTTACCCATATACGCAGAATCGTGAGCTCCATTCTCTATTATATAAATACAATTAATTATAAAGAAAGTTGAAATCAAAATGGCGGCGCGAAATTAACTTTCCTTACCAAAACAATTGCTTCTATAATCTATGCACGTACCTACGAATGAAAGTGTTCTATTGTTATTATATTAAATATTGTGTATGCATTTTACGATTTAACATTTTAAATTGCCCAATTAATACATAAATAATTAATTAATAGACTACGTATAAATGCAAAAGCTTTTTTGTGTATGTAATATAATGCTAAAATGGTTTATCAATCTATTAAACAATAAAAATATTTGAAATCAAATCTAGATTGTTTACGTTACTCCTACCAAAATTTATAGGTATTATAAAAATATTTAAATTAGGTATATTTTTTATAAAAAAATATGAGAGACTAGCATTAGCTAATTCTGTGCCAGCGTCTTCACTCTTGAAGTCTTGAGTAAAAATTTAAATACAAATACTACTTATTTCACTCTTCTTTTTTTATGAAAACAAAAAAGAAGAAGTTGCTGCTTTTTTTGTGATACACACAAGATTACGTATCACAAAAACACATACATACACACCGCACACGTAATCAGCTGTTTTTGTGAAAAGGATTAACGAACAGCCATCCTTCAATTTTTCTCTAATATATAATATTGCTAGATGGTGCCCTCGGCTTTACTTGAGTAAATAATAGCACACTACAATATTATTATTTATTACATAGAACATACATTACATAATATTATGAACTATGAATGTTAATAGTACAATCATAGACCAATAGATGGCGCGCTATGTTCTATTACAGCGTGAATATTATATTTACTAGCTGTTCTCCGCGGTTTCACCCGCGTGGCTTCGCTCCTGTTGCTCATAGCGTGATGATATATAGCCTATATCCTTCCTCGATAAATGGGCTATCCAACACCGTGAGAATTTTCCAAATCGGACCAGTAGTTACTGAGATTAGCGCGTTCAATCAAACAAACAATAAAATGTAACTGTAACAAAAATATACGTCTCGGTTTTAGCGGGTTAAACCATACTTTGATAAATATTTAGTTTTTAAATTCGATAACATCTGAGTCACAACTCACAGTATCTACGTCGTTGAAAATCCCCACAGATATTATAATTAATATTTTATCAATTTATTCAGATTATATAGTTCACAGGTTATGTTTTTAACCGACTTCAAAAAAAAGGAGGAGGTTATCAATTCGGCCGGTATGTTTTTTTTATGTATGTACACCGATTACTCCGAGGTTTCTGAACCGATTTACGTGATTCTTTTTTTGTTCGATGCGGGATGGTGTCGAATTGGTCCCATAAAAATTTTATTTGGATAGGCCCAATAGTTTTTATTTTATGAGCATTTTTGTCTGTATTTGTAAATGTTGCCAGTGCAAGTTTGAAGTCGGTTGTTTTTAACGCAGTTATCATTGTAAATAATGGTTGTAAATTGTAATACAAGACAATTACAAGACGCTTACCGGCTGACCTGCTTCAGCCGCTTTAAACTGGAATTTACCTTACTAAGGGCCGATTTTTCAATGCTTGGATAAAACTTATCCATCCAATAAAGTATTACACGATAATATTAAAATGTCACGTAAACTGTCAAATTCGGGCAATTAGAATACGTTTTTAAAATGGTAGTTTTATACATTACTAGCCGCTCCGCGCGGTTTCACCCCCGTGGCTCCTCTCCCGTTGGTCGTAGCGTGATGGTATATAGCCTATAGCCTTCCTCGATAAATGAGCTATCTAACACCGAAAGAATTTTTCAGATCGGACCAGTAGTTCCCGAGATTAGCGCGTTCAAACAAACAAACAAACAAACAAACAAACAAACAAACTCAGCTTTATAATATTAGTATAGATTCGACGAATAAGTTTTATCCAAGCCTTGAAAAATCGGCCCTAAGTATAATAAGGAACTATAAACACTACAATTCGGAATACCTACTATAGGGATATGGTCCTTTAGATTAAAAAAAAATCTACAATTGTGAAGGTGGTTGAACGCATGTTTATTAGTTTGTTACTCTTTCACGCAAAAACGGCTGAACGGATCTGGATGAAATTTTGCACGATTATATTTTGAATTTTGAATTATACTTACCTCTAATTATAAAGCTTCTTATTAAGTATACAAATGAATAATTATCAAACATAATAAATACACACAGACACACGAAGGAAAACACATTTATTTATATTTAGATTTTCTACTATTTATGATAATATGTAGTAGTTTTAATACAATGACGTCGATATCTGATGAAAATATTACATAAATCAATTATTTACACGTATTCAATTTATTTAATTAAATTTTAATATTATTTATAAACATACACATATTCAATATTCATGTCTAATTTATGTTTTTTTCTCACAGGCGTAAATAAATAATCTTCATATTTATTTAAACGAGGTACTTCTTAATATATATCTTATTAAATAGCTTTTCGAACTTTGTTGAAAATTCGTAAATCATAGTGCGTTTAAATTTTTGTTTGTCAGGCTTTAACTCAAAAATTTCCCTACTTTTTTTAATCCTCATTATTTTCATTTGTTTGTATGAGCGCGCTAATCTCAGGAACTACTAATCCAATTTGAAAAAATTCTTTCGGTGTTAGACCAACAGCAGCGGAGCAATGCGGAGTAAAACCGCGGGGCACAGCTAGTATTATAATATAACGTAACTATTTAGTATTTACCAGACATCTATTTACGCATTATATTTTTATTCACATAAAAATTGTTATTTTTTTGTATTAGAAACGTTTAGGGGCGTTTTATGACGTATTGGAATGACCAGGAAATTTTGATATGGATAATTTGATAGCATTGTGCTGTTTGTAGGTACATCCTCTGGATATGGATGGATGGTTGTATGCGAGAGTGAATTATTTAAATTTATGTTGCTCATCGTTTAAAACTAACAACATAATATAATTACTATGAAATCAGTAGACTTAAGACACTTTTCATAAGAAAACAGTAAGAAGTATTTAAAATCAATTTACAATAGCTAATAATTACATTAACGAATTCATTCATATTATACCTACGATTTTTTATTAAATAATGAAAATAAACAGACTTTAAACGCGATTATCAATATTATAGACATAATATTATGTAGGTATTATTATGTAGGTTTTTACATAGAATGACGGGTTGATAATAATTGATATGCGTCAAACTATCAAGAACTACCTTCACTTTTTCTCCATTTAAAACGTTGGTAGTTTATTGAGTCGTATTCCAAATTAAAACATACAAATAATGAACAAGAAACAAAGAAAAAACAACAATTTAAAAGTACTCACCTAGAAATTCCGTCTTTTCAAGCAATTAGGTACCATCCTTCAATAAAACATTATATTTTGCCTTCACAAACAAATTTACAGTCTTCTAAAGATATAACTCACACTATTACGCACAAATCAATGTAATATTAGATAATACCGTTTATATCCGTACACAATATTTTCCTGATTTCTTATTTACGTAACCCATACGGCATACTGTGCATAGTTTGACACGCAAAATAAGCAATAATTACTGTTAAATCGTAATTATTTGCCTATTTGATATGACCACGTTTCTATTCTCATGATATTATTGTATAATTAATATATGATAAGGTTATATGGGTTAAATAATTTTACGCTGTAACCCGCCAATTTTAAGTTTCACAGACTATAAAATATTTCGTAAATTATAGAAGTAGTCATAGACAATGTTAACATTTTACTGTCTATGACAATGATTTCCGTTTTGTATCACAATTCACATCTTAGGTTTTTTATTATTTAAAATTTTTTTAATGTGGTGGTGGTACTGATAAAAATCTGTAACTTACATTTATTCAAAGTAGGTATGTATTGTGATGGTACATAATATTATGTAAACATGAACGATTTGGTAATCCAATTAAGATTAGATCACGTAAAATATACGTCCCATTAAATAATAAATTCATATAAATTAAAGACTTGACAACCTTAATTAATTGGAATGCCACTAAACCACCGACAGTTCCATCGTTAAGTATTTTTAATTTTGTTTCATTTCTCGATTGACATTTTTATTGTGAATTTTACCTATCCTGTACCCTATTAAAGGTCAATGCTCAAAAATCACATTACCAGGTGCTAATGCAATCAAAATTAGCGTTCCGCAGATCTTCATTGTTGCGTAAACCCATTCAATTATCAATGACATAGTCCGTCACATGTTATCTCTGCTCATTTACATCAATAAAACCAGTCGGTCAGTGCATTTGTAGCCGTCGGACGTATCAAACGTTACCATAGCTTCGTAACAGTGGAGTGATTAAAAAAAAAGTTTGTGCAATCTGTGCTTCAATAATGGAAGGTGACATGCCATTGGTTACCAGTTATGGCGGGAGCGAAGAATTTGCCGCGAACGGAACGAAAGTGTCAAAAAATTCAAGGTGCGTTTTTTTTTTTAATTTAGAGATTGCTATGAGTTCTCTCGGAGTGAAGGCCAGTTCGTCGGATTGTTGTTTTCGCTAAACCGGTTGTGTATAAAAAAAGTTTATTATATTTATAATTGATGGACATATGGTTTTAACATGTATATTTAAATAGTAGGTGGTTAGATAGCTGACAAATTTTTTTTAAATATGTTTTGTTATTTCAACTGTTTCGCCTTTATGTATTTGACACAAATACAGTAAAAATGTCGATACATTAGTTTTAAAGGTCATGTTTTTGTTTTGAATCTCTGAATACCAAATGAGGTCGTTATGTAAATTGTAAATAACTCGTGAATAAGGTTTTTATGTGACTGGGGAAAATCCGACACTGTTTTTTATTATCTGTGCACAAACATTAACCATAGAGTTCCGTGAACAATGAACTAACTTTTTTATAAGAATGGCTAATTGAATAAAAATTACATACACTTTTTAGTGACTTATTTTTAGGTGTCCTTTGTAATAAATTAACAACCTTAGGTACTTAAAAAAACTGACTGATCTGTTGCTTAAACACCTCTCAGTTAAATAACTCTCAACTCCTTAAACAATGATTAAAATAATCAATTATTTAAGGGCAGTTTCATCATGTGTTTTTATAATACATATATCATTCTTTAAAAGGTTTTATAACAATAGAGAAATCAAATAGTTACATGCTCAATACAGTTCCAAAGAATATTCGCTATTACCACAGAATAAACTACGTAATGCATAATTACGTACTATTTACAATTATTAACAAAGATAACTATTTTAGATTGAGCTTGTAATTATTTGTAAGTACAGTTAGCAGCATAAGTCAATTATTTTTTATTTATTGTACCGTGTACGAAAATATGATTGTTATAAAAAATCGTAGTTACCTATAATGTAACAAAAGTGTTTAAGTTAAAAATAACAGCCTTATTGCTTACTAGATATCTCTTCCAGGCATAATACATAATACATGATTTACAATGTACTAAAAATAAATTTTAAAATTTCACACGACCTTGTTATAATCCAACATCTTATACATCTTCTTATATATAAAAATGAATCGCAAAATGTGTTGGTAAGCGCATAACTCGAGAACGGGTGGACCGATTTCGATAATTATTTTTTTATTATATTCCTTGAAGTACCAGGATGGTTTTTATGTAGAGAAAACATAAATATGTACCACGGGTGAAGCCGGGGCGGACCGCTAGTACCTATATAAAAATGAATCGCAAAATGTGTTGGTATTATACAGGGTGTCCCACTTTCGGTATACATACTAAGCGCAAAGGGACTTGTAGTTTTGCATACGCTGAGTACGTAAAAAATAATTATAAAATTCCAGACGCATTTTTTTTTTAAATAGAGGAATTCTTAAAATTCCATGTGTACACCCCCAACAAGCAAACCGCCCAACTTTGCCACCCGCATGTGGGCTATCGTTTAATATTATGTTTTCATAGACAAAATACTCACATTAGCGAAGCGGTATATGCCGGCTGCGCGAAGCTAGAGACGAATACATGGATTTTAAGGAAAAATTTAGCAAAAAATTTTTCGCGTAATTTTGTTATTTAAGTATTTTTTATGTGATCAGTGTATGCAAAACTACAAGTCCCTTCGCGCTTAGTATACCGAAAGCGGGACACCCTGTATAAAAGCGCATAACTCGAGAACGGCTGAACCGATTTCGATAATTCTTTTTTTATTATATTCCTTGAAGTACGAGGATGGTTCTAATGTAGAGAAAACGTAAACATGTACCACGGGCGAAGCCGGGGCGGACCGCTAGTTGCATATAAAAACTATGACAATAGATGTCTATTCTTTTAGTACACTTCCTAGTTCCTGCTAATATAATAATTAATTAATGTGAAAGTTTGGGAAAATAGTTGGACGCTTGTGTAAGTATAATAATTATAATATGTTTTTGTGAAGCTTGTTACGATAGACAATGATACAGAGTATGGCTGACCTCTTCTAAAGAAAATAAAAATTGACGTATTGTTTAAAAAAAATCTACAGTTTTTAAGTGCGTAAAGTGCGTAAAATTCGCAACAGTTTTTTGACGTGATAACGTCTTATAATTCGATAGAGCCGGCTGCACGCACGAAGAAACATGACTCATGCGGCGTTACCTCGCTCTGAGGCGTTCCATGTGCAAGCGAGAGCGCGGAACGAGCGACAAAGAAGCACAATCGGACGTTGTCACGTTCAACTTTCGCCAGTAAACCGACTTTACAGACAATCAATTTTTTTTCATAAAATTTATTATTTATGAATAGAAAGGATCTTTGATTCAAAAACAGATAAAGATTATATTTTTAACCGACTTCAAATAAAAGGAGGAGGTTATATAAATCTGGATTAGCTTATTCTTGCGAGTAAAAGCTGTGGTAAAACCGCAGGCTAAAGCTAGTTTGCAATATAAATGTATATGCAATATTCACGTTGTAATTTAGTTATCTGTTGCAATATAAAAATGATAGTTTGTTTAAAAATTAACGAATAGGAAGAAACTAAAGCACATGTTAACAAATTGTAATTTATCGAATTAATAACTTTTTTCACTTGTGTTCGCGTGTGTCCGGTAACATTTGTGTAAATAGCGCTTTCTATCGTCTTATTTGGATATAACGTAGGTTTATTTTAACTTTAAAAACAGCTGTTCTGATAATGTTGAAGAATATTGTCCTATTTATTTTTTACGGAAAATGCAATTTACTAATCCATATTAATATTATAAATGCGAAAGTAACTCTGTCTGTCTGTCTGTTACTCAATCACGCCTAAACTACTGAACCAATTTGCATGAAATTTGTTATGGAGATATTTTGATACCCGAGAAAGGACATAGGATAGGTTTTATCCCGGAAATCCTACGGGAACGGGTTTTTCTCTGAAAACGCGGGCGAACCGCGGGCGGAAAGGTAGTAAACTATAAAACCTAATGCAATTAATTATTAGGTACTTAAGTATCACGGTTCATGAGATCTGGTGATAGACGGACAGATAATCAATATTCATATATCATACTAAATGTATGGGAGCGTTTCATTGTGGTTTCATGTAACATTTTTCGGTATTTCTCGTTTTATTTTTAAAAAGTTATTATTGTCATTTTACTCATTAAGTATAGTACTTTCAATATTAGTTTAAAGTTTTTTGATATCTGTAATAGTTACGGAATAATCGTCTGCGCACACTTAACGATTACACCCGGTAGAGTGTAAACTGGCTGAAAATCAGCGCTGTCCTGTTGCGTTGTTCGCAGCTTTTGCTGAGCAACCAAACATCAAAGATGTTGTAATTGTAAATATTATGTTTCTTGGCTTCAGTTTTGGATATTAATTGCAATAAAGTTCTCACTTTTTATTCACTCATCTTTTTGGCACATTTTTTATCACCTGTTTTTACTTGATTTTATGATTGCATAAGTACCAACCAACTCGATGTTTAGTGAAAAATTAATTTTAAACTTATATTGTACCTACATTTGACTAATCCTAGGTTTTTCCTGTTACTAATTTCGATCACTCGTTTAGTGAAACCAGATACACAGCATTTTTTTACAATTGCCGAAAATAACAGGTTATCAAGATTGTAAAAAATGTCAGAAAGTGGTGTCGTAGCGTAAGTACCACCAATAGATTTAATTACCTACTATTTAATATTTTTTGCGAACTTTTCGCCCGCGGATTTCCCTGCTTTCCGAATCGGTGGTAAACTATGTTATGACATTTCAAAAGTGCTAGAAGAAGTCTAATTGAATAAATAAACGTGTGTTTGTGACTCTTTTACGCGAAAACCACTGAACGGATTTTGATGATACTTGGCAGTGATGTAGCTTATATATGAGAATAACATATTAGCTATAGAAATAGCGTTTGCCCTTGGGTTCCGAGTGTAATTGCTCGGTACAACTATTTTAGTATATTAGTAGTGATGAACAATTATTCAATCAATGTTCTAACTTGTATGTACCTACTTAATAATTTTTGGCAAAGTTATAAGGAAAACCGCAATGTATATTGTAGGTATATCATAATAATTAATTTATCCAATAATAAAACCGTTCGATAACACATCGAGATCTATGTACTAGAGGGGTTATTCCAAACAAAAACATTGCGCGCGGCCGATGTGGTGGGGTACGTGTGGAACGAGCGAGGCGTGGCTTCAAGTTCAAAGATTAAGCAATGCGTGCAGATGCGACACATTGTGCAATCTGTTTACTCGGTACTATCTGGTGGTACTGATACTAGGGAATTAATAAAACGAGGATTTTATATTAAACTATGTATTTTAATTTCCTTTAAATAATATCAATTTAGTAAGCTTTTGTCGTTTTGTGTAGTAATCAATAGTTTTATCAGTTTTTGCTTCATGATGTAATCGAATTTTGGAGTATTGGTTTATAATAGCCTTAATTAAATGGATACGATGATTCAATGTTGATGGCGTTTACGTATAAGAAACTCACATTTTGAAAAATCTCACGTGAGATTTGAGGATGGGGGAGGGGTTGAATAAATTCTCACGACATCTCACCAGGGGGGGAGGGAGGTGCAGAAAATTTTAAAAAACACCTCACGTAATTTATGGACGCCCCCTCACTCGATCACAATTTTTGTAACTTTACTATAAACGGAACTACATTTAAAAATATACTTTATTTATTGAGTTATAAGGTTGCTTCCATTCTGTTTATTTACATTCTCAAAAACATCAATCGCCTCAGAGGTGGCTTGCGACAAAGGCGGCTTGTGTCAAAGGCCTCGGCGATATCATTTAAGAACATAATATTATGTACTTTAGGCAAACTTGTAATAAGATCTATTTTACTTTCTTATTAATCCATTTGACAAGGATATTGGGTAAGATACCTATTGGAATAATTTTATTATTATGTATGTACTTATTAAATCCGCGAATAAAAAAAATTTTTAGTCGTGAATATAGAAATTGGGTCGAATAGGAAGCGCGATTAAGGAACTTTTACTGTATTAGTTTCTGTGAATGTTGTGTTTATTTGTAATTGTTGTGCATAATAATTTATAAATCCTATTGGAACAACTGTTGATTAACCTTTTTTTAATAAATAAAAATAGGTAAATAAATAAATATTACTTAATAATATAACCTACCGTTTTACTTTGCGTAGTCGGGTAAAAGTATAAATATTTAGATACTACACCACGGTAATCTTTCCTAGTAGATATTGTATATACATAGTTAAAAAAATCCAGTTACATTTTTTTAACAGACTCATCGATAGTGTCACGTCTGTGCTGTTAGTCTATGAAAAATGGCGCGAAACGCAGAACGCGTGGTGATTTTTCGCAAAATGATAACGATATTAGTAAAATGCATGACTTACTCATAATAAGGAAACTTACTGGTGAAAAGTCACTCCTCGGGCTTTGTTTGTATTATGGGAACTTTTAAAACAATATCTAAGCAAACACGAAGGCATTTTGAACAGAGCAATAACACGTGAACTGACGCGGCAAGCGGGGGGCACAGTCCGACACAGACTAAAGAGACTTGTGATTCTTACCTCTAGCTCGTGTTAAAGAGAGTGTAGTAGCGATCGCCTCTCTAGTACGTAGTACATTCTATCTCGATGCGATAACATGCTTTGAACACTTAGATCATTAAGTATGTAATTTGAACATTATGTTTACGTAGTTCGTTATTATTTATTTAGAAATATTGTGGAAAATCCACGTTTGTATTAACAACTATACTAACTATTATCGATATTATATACGTATACCTATACACCTATACATTACTACCTAGTACTAACCTTCTTATTGTTAACCAACTTCAATACTAACGGTCTTACTACTAAAATGTTACCCATTCGCTTTGCAATGGATTAGTTATTGCAATTACCTGTCTTGTTTTTATGATTGACGTTTCATGTGAGCAAGAGCAGGACACAGCTTTGGTAGAAAATGGTAGAAATTTTACCATTGTTTTACTTTTTATTAGTAAGGTCGTAATATTATAAAGCTGAAGAGTTTGTTTGTTTTGAACGCGCGCGAGCGAACGCGCTAATCTCAGGGACCACGTGTTCAATTTGAAAAAAATATTTCACTGGTATATAGCCCATTTATCGAGGAAGGCTATATATTATATGCAATATGTATTGGCTTATTCAATATATTACCTATATGTTAAATTAAATCATCATTCAATAAATAATATCTAAACAAATAATCTTTTAGCAGAAGGATGCATCAAATCGTGTTCTTACATATTCATTCAATTAATAGAAGATGAAGGCTGCATTTGTAATTGTAATAAATTAAATCCATTAGGTACATTAATGGCGATATATTAAGATTTTTATCACGTAATTATATAACTGATTTGTTTTGTTAATAACAATATTAATGTAGAAACTTTATTCTTGTTTTTTCGCAATTTATAATCTTTGGTTTAGTGGTGATCGAGATTATTGAAAGTCGTAGGATTTATTTCTTAATTTTACAAAATTTATGAATTATAAATTATATATAATATTTCATACAATTTATATAAATTATTAATCACATTTATGTGATTAATAATTTATTTTCAAATATGTAATCCGACTTCCTACTATGTATTCGTATAAATGCGAACAAACATTCGCATTTATGTTATTTCATTCAATACATTCGCATGTATTTTGTGAGGATGGATGTATGCGTATGTGTAGGGGTGTATGTTTGTTACTTTCACACAAATACTACTGAACCCATTACAATGAAATTTTGCACACATATAGAGGATAGGTACCTTGGATTAATACATAGGATTTATCCCGGAATTTCCATGGGAACGGGAACTACGCGGGTTTTTCTTTGAAAACGCGAGCGGAAAGCTAGTGGCTTATAATTTTCTAAGCAGCTGAACCAGAATTTTAGACTTTACATACCGAAATATAAAAAAATCCTTGGAAGTATAGGATGTAAGCACAGACTAATAATAATATACTACGTATACAAATGTAAGTAAATAATTGATCATACCCCCTGTATATAGACAAGTCGCTAACACGTGTGTGTGTGTGTGTGTGTGTGAAGTCCCATGTCCCCTAGTGAGGTAAGGGGTAGATGCATTATACATCTGTTTCACTGATCGATTTTCTTTAGGGACAAGTAGGTGATCAGCCTTCTGTGTCCTGCCAGACCGAGACATTTTTTTTTCTTCGTCTCCACCGGGAATCGAACCCAGGACCCCTCGGTGCTACGCTCACGCGTCAACCACCACAGAACTATTCTCGATATATATATAGTACGACATAAAAGAGATGAAATTAATTATTTTGGAACTAATTCGTTTTTCATTACCTGGCAACCCTGAATTGGCAATGTAGCTGTCAAGTTGAATAAAAATTTGTTGTTTTTTTCGTGAAGTGGAGAATTATTGAGATAAAATTGTTATTTAGAACAAGAAATTTAAATAAAAAAGGAGACATCATGAAAAAGGTTAAACGTAGCGGTGTCCGTGATGTGGTGTATAAAGTTTTTATTCGGTGTTTGTCCGAATTTCAAGCTGGAAATTTATTGACTGATTTGGAAAACGTTTACAAACGTACAGCAGAATATACCGGTGAGATTCCATTTATTTTTGCTCAGTACTACGTAAAATAGAATATTCCATTAGTGACGAGTGTTTAATGTATGTATGTATGGCGATTATTACGTTTTAGCAATTTAATTTGAGGTTATTTGTATGTAAACAAAAACTAGTTTTTATAGTGCGACCAGCACAATTTGAGTCAAGAAGTTATATCCAATCCAACCAGCCTCAAATAAAGTACCTAGTTTAGATTTTACTACATAGTATAGTGATAACTGTTTTCACACACACTGTTTTACAGCTATCTATCTATTAATCAATCAAACCATAAGAAAAAAAATCATATTTACTGTATCATATTTACAGATACTGAAGATGCCCCGTACCCTCTTGCCAGTACTTCGAAACAGAGTGATGATCAGTCCTTTGAAGGAGTAGAATATTTAGATTTTGATGAATTATATTAATGTACAAAATTTATCTACAAAAAAATAAAAATATGTGGTTTTCAAATCGCCTTGTTTTTTTCTACCCGACGGACCCAGAAAGAGGGTAATGTGTTTGAGCTGCATGTATGCTTGTTTGTTTGTATGTTTGATTCTATGTGCGCCTCTGCAGTCTAA
>CAJQZN010043104.1:0-60748 GCA_907164685.1 Colias eurytheme
AATACAAAAACTATTTTTCAACTTGTTTATTAAATCACTCAACAATAATTGCACTTAATTAAACATTATTCTAACTAAAACAATTAGATAATAATCAATTAATAAAATTTAAATCTGTTACGCACATAAATAAAAAATATTCCATTAAATTCCTTAAGTACCTATGTACAACTTCAATGGCAATTTTATAGGCACGATATGTTACATTCTTTCGGTAATATTATGATACAAAAATTGTACAGGGATACGATCACAAATCAAACATGACACGGTAGAGTACTGATGTCACGGCGCGGGCTGGCAACACCGCATTGCACCTGCGCATAGGCAACAGCGCCTCCGTTATGTACAATAGGGCGTTTCATCGACACGCGAGCTCGCATCACGCACACACGACACGGCACCTCACAACTTCTTAACGATATCGAACTTGGATTTGAGATCCATTGGCACCTTTTTGGGGTCTACTTTCTTTTTAGCCGCTAAGAAAGCACGCATCTCCGCGGCTGTCATCTGCAGGTTGAGGCGGGGCGGCTCAGGGGACGCTCCGTCGGTCCGGTCGGAGCCTGTCGAGCCGGTGGTCGGCGTGGAGTCGTTGGAGGAGGCCGCAGTGTTGTTGGCAGGCCGCTCGGGCGCGTCCAGGTCCGGCATGGGCTCGCCGGGCGCGGGGGCCACCACCAGCAGCTCGGCGTCGTCGCCGCGCTCCTTGATGCGCGCTACCACTTGTTTGTGCGTCTCGCCCGCTATACTGTGACCGTTCACTTCAAGGATGCGGTCGCCGCGGCGCAGCCCCGCCTTCTCCGCGGGCGATCCTTCGTCCACCTTGCCGATGTACTGGCCCGGCTTGCCCTTTTCGGCGTGCAGGTTGAAGCCATAGCCGTCGAAATCGGGGACTTTTCGCACGTGGCACAGCCGCGGTTCCGCAGCCGCGGTGCCGTTCGCAGACATAGCTGGAACTTGATAAACGCGCTATCGCTCTCGGACGCGATGAGCCACTGCCACCCGCCGCAACACGTATCACCTGCGGAGGCCGGAGGCTCCGCTGCGGGGAGGGGAGGACGTGAACGCGGCCGACACTTCCAGTGCTTACCGGGTCGCCGTTCAGGCGCGAAGTATTCGTTACGTGTTTTGTGTGTGTGTTTCGAGACTTGACTGCAAACGGTAAGTTATTAGGACCTAAGGAGGCGATTTGTGTGAATGGGGTGAAAGATGCCACGACACGTCAGCGCGCGCGCATACGACAGAGCATCTCAGTGACCGCTTTCCCGTGACGCCACTCCCTATTTTGAGCATACTGTTACTTTCATCTGCTTACGTCTATGTTATACTTCAACCCTTTGTTAGTCCACTTCATAGTGTAACAGAATGTATTATATTTATCGAAAATTGTTGATCAACATGTGTAAAGTGTAAAGATATAAAATAGTTTGAGAAAAGGCCGCCGGTAGATGGCGCACAAGTGTCGCCGGTCGTTGCTCCGAAGGTATACGCAACTCAGCTGTATTTTAATTAATGTTTACAACTCTTCAGTGACAAGAATTCGTGAGGCATGCATAAGGTGTGTTCTATAGGTGCTAAATAAAAGACCTGCGATGAAGCAAACGATTAAGATAAGGAAAAAAACTCAGTCCCTTTATCACAGGTACACGTCGAAACCTTTGGCTTGCCGCAGGTAAATTTCAAAAGGCATTCTCGTGTATAAGACTACAAATTATGGATGATTAATATTTCTTACCCGCCATCAGACAAATTTATATGAATTACATTACATACCTATACTTTGGGAAACACTGGAATGTAATCAATTCCACAGAGTAATAATGCGATACAGAGCCGTCTGATAAATCGCAAAAAAGATTTCATTCACACATTAATTAAGTAGAAATTGTGTTTCTACATTTCTTAACCTTTATTCAGTGAACTCAGACAGAAAAGACTTTCAATGGATTTAACAAAGCCTTTCAAAAATAAAATAAATATATGTTAATACAATAATTTGTAGGTTAATGGTAACGCAAATTAAAAGTAATTGGTTGTTCCACTCATTACTTTTAATTAAGTCCAAATAAAAAGAGATAATGTACCCATTCGGCATCAATAATCATAGGTAATTTCTTAGTTGTTTGTTTACAAAAGAAAATATGTTATACTTGTTTATTTTTGAAATAAATTTTCTATATAGTGAATTAGATGATCAACTCAGCTTGAATAATAATCTAAAGTTTATGAACTAGCGTTAAAACGAACTACCAGGTAGAAAATATGTAAAGGGACCACATAAATAGGTACCGTTAGATTGTGGTGATGTATCTACAATACCTACCATATTCTTTCAGTAGATACCTATTCACGTACTTAAAACAGGCTTCATTCATTTAGGGCCGATTTTTCAATGCTTGGATAAAACTTATTCGTCGAATAATGTATAAAACTACCATTTTAAAAACATATTCTAATTGCTCGTATTTGACAGTTTACGTGACATTTTAATATTATCGTGTATTACTTTATTGGACGGATAAGTTTTATCCAAGCATTGAAATATCGGCCCTTATAGTGATAGGTTACGGTGGGCAAAAGTCACATTCATATAGTAACAGGCTTTGTTATTTAGGGCTGATTTTTCAATGCTTGGATAAAACTTAACCGTCCAATAAAGTATTACACGATAATATTAAAATGTAACGTAAACTGACAAATACGGGCAATTAGAATACGTTTTTAAAATGGTAGTTTTATACATTATTCGACGAATAAGTTTTAACCAAGGATTGAAAAATCAGCCCTTAGTGGTGTATTTCAGTCAGCAAAATTAGATTAATAGTCCACATGTTAGAAGACCAATAGACCACTTTTCAGCACTTTTAGCAAACCTGGATTATCTACCCCATTCTAGGTTATGAACATATTGTATAATCTATGATCCGGGTAACGGTCCATAATTCCAATATGGCCGAAGACCATAGACACTGGCGGGTTCCTGCAATAAGTACGTGATACAAATGTTAATATAATTGGAAATGCAATGCAGGAAGCTATGGCCATATTAGATGGAGGTTGACCGGTTCGGTTCCTGCAATTAATTTTTAAACCATTTTATTCTAACAACGTGTTTATTGATTATAATGAAAGCCCAGTAAGGTCATTCAAACATTTCATTACCTATGGGCCCTATGGGACTGTTTCAATGTTACGCTATTGATACAATTTCGAGTTATACTGATGATAACTGGCTGAATTGAATGATCCAAGGCTCGAAACTAGATAAATTATGACAATTTATCTTTAAATTCACCTAAACCTTCATCTAGCGTACATTTGGTATAATTTGGTGGATTGGTAAAAGATCTCAACATGAGGTAAAGGGCATATACAAGAATTCGTACAGTCTGACAACATAATTTGACGAGCATAAAATCCAAACATTTATAGATGTTTGGATTTACTATTTTATGCTTAAGTGGATGGAAATATAATTAATTCTTAATGTATAAGATTGAGATTTGAAAAGTGATTATATTTGCATCAACTGTTCCTGCGAAGCACAGCACCTATTAACTTTTTAGTACAGGAGATCACGAGAAGATTTTATACAATCAGAAACATAATTATACAATCGTATGAACACACACGTTAAAATACGTTTTTTTTTAACGTAGCGTATAATCACATTACAATAAAATTTCGTCTGTACGCATCTTGGGTGTGGCAGCCATATTACATACAACCCATAAGTGGTTTTGAAGCCATCGACAGTTGTTGATTGCGCAATTTTCTTTGCTTTGTCGTTGTACACAGGTGGTTTAAATTGCTAATAACTTATCTTCTTATTTTATTCTTACCGTAGAGACGACAACAATTAATGATATGCTGCATTGATTAGTAATTTGAATGCATAAATATGTATGGAAAAAAAGATTTTCTTCGATAAAAGTTTTATTCTTCGATCTAATGAAGGCATTCATTCCCTCTGATAAAGGTCCCCTGTTTTATAAAGGTCATGACTTTAAAAATATTTATTTAATAGCACTGAAAATGGCATAAACAAATATAATATATAGTCATAATTAATGACCTTCCAAAGAAGGCAAAAAGTCTTTCTACTGAAATTTTCTTTGAGCCAGCCTAGGCTAACACGTATTATTATCAAGACTCAAAAGTAACATAACATACACATATATCATTTGATAATTAAATAACCATTTCGTAATAACACGAACGATTCATTACAATTACCTCATAATTATTGTGATTGATTGATTACTTTTATAATAGTCCAATTAAATTCATAATATTTTGCTTTCACTACATTTTTGCATACTAGCTAACGGTGTACGAAGGCGTATACAGGTCTTTACAATATCAATTGAATCGTTGTTTATAGTACTGAGGTTAGCACTATACTATGGTTAGTTTATAGTTCTGAAGTTGGCCCTATACTGTGGTCAGATAGTACACAACTTACAGCCTTACTATGTCGTCATAAAGCATTATTATTGGCAGTGTGGAAAAATGACAGCGCTATACAGGTCGTCTAGCGCCATCACTTTTCGATTCTGGAAATAATACTGCTATAGCAGTATTATTTCCAGAATATAGTCTATAAGTCTTATTATACATCATGGTAACCCCTATGGATTCTATGCGCAGTTGAAACATGAAAAACAACAGTAAAATAAATAAATCAGTTAATCAGTTCGAAGTCCCTGATATTCCAATGGGGGCACGAGGCTTAACACAATCATGATAAGATTCAATTCAGAACCATTATACAATCTATACTAATATTATAAAGCTGAAGAGTTTGTTTGTTTTTTTGAACGCGCTAATCTCAAGAACTACTGGTCCGATTTGAAAAATTCTTTCCGTGTTGGATAGCCCATTTATCAAGGCAGGCTATCATCACGCGCCAAGAGCCACGCGGGTGAAACCGCGGAGCGCAGCCAGTGAATTAATAAAACTAACAAGCATTTCAACAGTTCTAAGTTTACTAGCTATGGGATATAGCTAGTACCTTTCAATCATTTCTATTCTTAGTGCAAATTTGAGTTGTTTTTCATTTACGTGTTCAGATAATCCATTCAAACAATACTTTTTATAACACTTATACCATACACATACGTATCTTTTATAGCCACCATTAAAAATATTAGCCTGCTATTTCTAAATGCTAATTTTTACAGTTACTCTTTTAGAGTAATAAGAATGTAGGTAGAAAGCGAATAAGTTAATTACGGAGCAGAAAAGAAGGTGTTAAATTACATTATTTATTCGTAAATTAATATTTATATTATGTTTTGTTATTATAATCAGACAATGAACAAAATGAGGTCATAAAAATTTTACAATAAAAAAAAACTTGATCAAGGGGTTTTTCAATCTTTAGTTCAATAAAGTTTTACACAATAATATGAAAATATCACCTGTAAATTAAGGGTGCTATAACAGTTTTTTAACAAAAACCGCTATTTTACGGTACAATTTTAACTCAAAGCACTTACACGTGAGAACAAAGTAATATCTTAATTTAAAGATAATATATTCAGTTCTACGATCATCTTATAAAAATTGTACGACGTCATACAAAATTGTCACTGAAATACGATTTTCCCAGCACAATGATCGCATAAAATGCAAAAAAATGGGGTCTAAACCGGTACACTTTTAAGAAAATGAAAAGCCTAATCTATCTTCTTACCTATAAATTATTGAGGGATATATAGTCCTTTATAGATTGTGATAATTTTTTTGAATCTAAATTAAAATTTTATTTCAATTATAAGCTAAATTAAAAATACTTGTCGATTTCTTCATACATTTTGCTCTCGCGGGTCGTCAGACCGCGCTCAGAAGCGCTCTTGGAAGGACGGGTGTATCGCTCCTCGTCCCAAAAATAAAAACGAATTAGAAAAAGATTATTGTGCGTATACTGTCGTTTTCGTGATTTGAAATATTTGATACTTTATAAGAGTAAACTGTATAAGTTTCATATTCCAGTTATTTTGTAATTTAAAATTATGTTTTAAAAATTATGTTGACTGAGATCCTCTTTTTTTATGGGTTGTTGAACGGATTGGTGGGGTAAAGCAATTTGACAAAACTTAAATCCAAAATGGCGCCGACGAAAATTTGCCATCTTTTCGTCATGGGTGTCATTTTCATGGTTTTTGGGGTAGCTATTAACCAATATGAGGTCAAAAATAAAATCCAAGATGGCGCCGACGAAAATTTTACATCTTTTCGTCATGGGTGTCATTTTCATGGTTTTTGGGGTGGATATTACGCAATATGAGGTCAGAACTAAAATCCAAGATGGCGCCGGTGAAAATTTGACATCTTTTCGTCATGGGTGTCATTTTCATGGTTTTTGGGGTAGCTATTAACCAATATGAGGTCAAAAATAAAATTCAAGATGGCGCCGACGAAAATTTTACATCTTTTCGTCATGGGTGTCATTTTCATGGTTTTTGGGGTAGCTATTAACCAATATGAGGTCAAAAATAAAATCCAAGATGGCGCCGACGAAAATCTGTTATTTTATTTTAGTTTACTTCTTTATTATTAAGAAAATTACACCTATGACGAAAAGATGTCAAATTTTCGTCGGCGCCAGCTTGGATTTTGGTTTTAACCTCATATTCGTTAATAGCTACCCCAAAAACCATGAAAATGACACCCATCACGAAAAAAGTCAAATTTTCGTCGGCGCCATCTTGGATTTTAGTTTTGACCTCATATTTGTTAAGAGCTACTCCAAAACCTTGAAAATGACACCCATGACGAAAAGATGTAAAATTTTCGTCGCGCCATCTTGGATTTTAGTTTTGACCTCATATTGGTAGCTACCCCAAAAACTACCCACACTTGCAAATGTGTTTGCTACGTAGGAAAAGTTCAGATTTAAGAGTATCCTAGGTAATGTGTTATGTGACGAATACCTATAATTTATTTCATTCCGACTATTTTTCGGAATAACATACATTTACTAAGAATTGTATACAATGCCGGATTTAATACAGTGCCGGTAACATCATATGTATGATAATAATTCTACATTTCTTAAAAAGCTTTGATATTGTATACAATTCATAGATTATTATTCAATGAAATAATGATGTAAAATAGTCACACTTTTTTAAGTTGTTTGAATATACTAACATACTTATTAGGATCGTACCTACTAATAAAAGTAACAAAATGAATTTTTAAAGTTCCTAGTAATCTTCTGGAATCAATTTCAATAAAAATACATAATATTAAAAATTAAAAATAATATCAAGTATGAAGATGGTCTATAAAATGGAATGCGCTATGTTTACGTGAGCGTGATATTGCCGCGAACAAAGTTACGTCGTTAGATACCTAAATTTGAGTAACGCAGATTTGTGACAGCGTCCTTAACAAAAGTCGGACAGTAGACCCAATTTTTAGTAGTTATATACGTTAATCGATGAATAAATTTTAACGGAGGATTGAAAAATCGACCCCAAGTTGGTCTTAAATACGCCCAAATATTGGGGAAATCAGTAAAATACATACATAAAATATGACATAAAAATATATTTCATTATTTTCAGTCTTATAAAATATATCATGTGTAATATATTCATTCCTTATCAATTTGATTACATATATTAATATGAAATCAATTGTTCAATATTATATCTTTGAAATGATAAAATACTTGTGATTACGTCTTATCATCTCTTTGTGCCTGTTATGATGCGTAAGAAAAGTCTAGACATAGCATTTATATTATTATGTACTAAAATATGATATTTATTCATAAATACATTTCCGCAGGCGGCTTCGCCCGCGTTTTCAAAGAAAAACCCGCATAGTTCCCGATCCCGTGGGATTTCCGGGATAAAACCTATCCTATATGTTAATCCAAGTTACCCTCTATGTGTGTGCCAAATTTCATTGTAATCGGTTCAGTAAAGTTTGCGTGAAAGAGTAACAAACACACATGACACACACACACATCCTCACAAATTTTCGCAGTTATAATATTAGTCATTAGTCATAATATATTTGTGTAACTTTAAAGCTATGTTTAAAAAACAGTGATTATATTTTTAATTAAACATTGATCAAAACAGCTCAAAATAAATATTTCAATTAGTAGTTAGGGGGCGTGTTCTGTAAATCTGGATGTTGAATACGTTATTTATAGCTTTAATAGAAAAAAAATAATTCAAATATTTTTTTAAAGAGTAGCATCATACCTATGACCATAAGTTTCTAATCAACAGTGTTCTTTATCTCATATCATCGACCATACTTTCATAGAAGATTCATGGTCCCTTAAACATATTGCCTTCAATGTAATACAGAGGTCTCACTAAACTGGTTGTCTTTAATGGCTTATTCTAGTGCGAACTAAATTATCAAGTATTTTCATATAACGTTTGCACATAGCAAATGTGATGATTCATAAGAAATAAGGTTGGTATGTTTATCATTAATGTTGTTTACATCGTTGTGATTTGAAGAGATATTTATTGTTTAAACCCAGTAGGTACTTATTATAGTAGTGTGTAAACAAAGCAGCAAATGAGGAACACAAACATATATTACAACAAATACATAATATTATTTAAACTATGCTGTAAAAAGCCAGAATCTGAAAAGTATTTACGAAAAATAAAGGTTCATGTCGTTTTGAAATTGACTGAATGGACTTCACATAAACTAATATAAAGTTTAGAAGAAAGGGAGAAAAGAGTTTTTTTTTTCTTTACGATTTAACTTAACCAGTTTTAAATGATCCTATTATCATTTGAAATTGTTTTTTCCTACTTACAAATATAATCTACTAGCTTTCCACCCGCGGCTTCGTCCGCGCAGTCAAAGAAAAACCCGCATAGTTCCCGTTCCTGTGGGATTTCCGGGATAAAACCTATCCTATGTCCCGGGGTAAAAAGTAGCCTATGTCCTTTCTCGGGTATCAAAATATCTCTATACCAAATTTCATGCAAATTGGTTCAGTAGTTAAGGCGTGATTGAATAACAGACAGACAGACAGAGTTACTTTCGCATTTATAATATTAGTATGGATTTTAATTAATTCTTATATCAAGCCAACCCAGCTGAAGCCGGGACAAGCGACTAGTAAGTAGTATTGTTATAATGACAACTACGTGGGCTTCAAAGCGTAACCAATCTAGCTTGTTTTACCTCTTTGTTCGGTGATTCATTGAATAATAAATATTAATTGATATCAATATGATTTTATTGTTACATAGATAAGAAAGTAAAGGTGAGTTTCAGGGCTTTTTCTATGACCTAAGAATATTATTATATGTAAAAAATATGAAAAAATGTTATATTGAAAGGCAATTAAAAAACAGCTATATTTAAACTTTTATGCCGAAATATTAAGAGCGCATATTCTATTTAACGCAAGTCAAAAACTCCGCGATCTATTACGATAGATCGCGGCTTGCGCTATCCTTTTACTATGAACAGCATAGGTCCACAGGAGAGCGCCGAGCAACATGTCCTCTCTCTTGAAAGGCTCGCTGCCGAGTGCCGACTGATTTTAATCGGGTCACGCGCAGTGTTTTATAGTACTTTAAAAAAAATTGTAGAAAAATAATAGAGGTACCTTAGTTGATTTTTTAAATTTTATCTTATAAGTAAGACATTCTTTTATTGCAATATGTATAAATTATATTCAATAAAGTCAAATATCTTGGTGAAAATAATCATTTTGTCGACTATAATTTCTAAAAAAATTCACATTGTTCGGATTTTAATTTCGTAAGTTAGGAGTCCAAAATAAAAAAATCTTTTAACTAACTATTTTAATAAGGATCTTTGCAGTTAGTTAAAAATAATTGTGTGTTAGATCTGTCAGCAATTTCAGATATTTTTAGCTTCGAAATTGACACTAAAAGTGAAATCAAGTAATCATCGGCTCAGTTATCTTGATGGTATTCAGAAATACTGTATTAATTGAAAAAAACTCTTAACTAACTACATAGACAATAAAATTTCCTAAAATTATTAGTAATTCATATGTTTGTAAGATAAGTGGTTGATGGACAATCTGGTTTGAAAAATCACATATTTGAGCCAAACAGCGCACGGACCGCGTACACGGCCTTAACAACAATTCATAATTAAATACTTTAAGAAATCGTCAATTGTCTAATTAATTAACTTAATAGCTGTAATAAATAATGATATTATTAGTAAATGATAAATATTCGTAATAAACTAAATATGATTAACAAAACTTTCTACTTTGAAACTCGGCGTGCAAGTTATTGCATTATCTCTGATAAGAATACTCTTATCACATAATACGTTTCTAGATGACCTAATAGCAGGTACAATAGATAGTGAAGTCCCGTGTCCCCGTAGTGGGGTAAGGGGCAGATGCATTATTCATACATCTGTTTCACTGATCGATTTTCTTTAGGGACAAGTAGGTGATCAGCCTTCTGTGTCCTGCCAGACCGAGACATTTTTTTTTCTTCGTCTCCACCGGGAATCGAACCCAGGACCCCTCGGTTCTACGCTCACGCGTCAACCACTGTACCAAGGAGGCGGTCGGTACAATGGATACCTTTGTGTTATATTTCTAGTACTTACATAGATTTATTATAAGGATACCTCGTTGGTCTGAATACCTATGATATATAGGACTGTACGACGCGGACGTAGGAACTAATATCTACCTGTTTCGTACCTATTAAAGTCTGTTATTTGTCGTTACAAATACACATGCAGTTATTTATAATCTGAATCTAAATTAATTATTATAAGAGATAATATTAAAGTTTTTGTTTCTTGAAATTTAACTTAAAAACTACCTCTATCACCATTAGGAAGCTATACAGAGATAATCATAGGCTATATTTATATATTAGCTTCCGCCCGCGGCTTCGCCCGCGTGGTATTTTGATAAAAGGTAGCCTGTGTTCTTTCTCAGGGTCTAAAGATTGTCTGTGCCAAATTTCATCAAAATCGGTTGAGAGGTTTAAGTGGGAAAGCGTAACAGACAAACAGACAGACAGAGTTACTTTCGTATTTTTAATATTAGTAGGGATTATGTATTTCATTATCCTGGACGAGCGCGAATTCAGGCAGTTAGTACCTACATAAGTAAAATTTTCAAAATAATTTACACTAATATTATACCGCCTTCACAGAAGAAGTGCTAATTTTATATATGATTGAAGGCTGCTAACAAGGCTGTATATCGCTAATACATTGTTTATATACTTCAGTTGCATAATCGCATTCCGATCGGTGCCTTGAAATAACGTTATCAGTTTCAAAACGTTTCGATATGTAATTATTATTGCTTTATGAAATGAACAAATTGCCGACATTTTTAAGGACAGGATTTTCCATCATATGTTTTTTACCGAACACATTTTTTGGGCGGGGGAAAACAATTTTTTTTTTCGTGTTGTCTACCTGATTGGTGAAGAAAGATTTAAGAATTGGTGAACCTACGAAAAATTATTAAAAAATGAATGGTCCTAGATACGATGAAGACTAAAGTCTAAGAAGCTTCCTAAGATACAGAAACTTTCAAAATAAAAAGTAAATTTTCCTGTTTAAATACCTAATTCAATCAATATTAATTATTCTATGCTACCTATTTCTTTGCTAAAACTCACATTCGCACTTTCGTCGTAAAAATAGATAAAATTCATTAAAAACTTTTATTCTTGAACATGTGTATGTGGAATGAATTAACATCAATGCCATTTAAAAATAGTAGGCCACTGTTTTTGCGCTTCTCTCGCGTACTTTGCAGCTTCTCAGATGAGTCATAGAAATACAAAAGCCATTCATAGCCATCAATATTATAAAGCTGAAGAGTTTATTTTTTTGTTTGAACACGCTAATCTCAGGAACTACTGGTCCGATTTGAACAAATTATTTCGTTGTTAGATAGCCCATTTATCGAGGAAGGCAATAAGCTATATAATATCATCATGCTAAGACTAACAGGAGCGAAGCGATGCGGGTGAAATTGCGGAGCCCAGCTAGTATTTGCTATTAAAATTGAACTACACTTGTAATAATTTATTTTGTTGAACGATGTTTGAAAGCATAACTTCGAAGTTCTAAATCCCTTGGAACCTCCACTATGTCATCACTAAAGAATGTGTGATCATGGGGAAATCAGTCAGACGTCATAACTACACGAATAGTACAAGTTAAAACGAACCCTTATCACTTTATCATAAGGATTAATTTTCTAAATTAATATTCGCACGCGTTTTCGCGTATCAATTGATATTAAACTTTATGTTTTGGATTAGAAGGTATTATTTCGTGTGCTCTTGAGTTGGTTAAGATATGCGTTATCAAACAATTGACATTCTTGTGCCGTTTGTGCAGTGTTTTAGTACTCAAGAGACATTTTATATACCTACAGCTTTACATTATGTTATTTTATTTTATTAATAATAATTCATAGGTATGTGTTATTCACGTTATTATAGTGTAGCTTTAAAATAGAATAAGATTATAATTTTCCTCATAATAACTGTGAGACAATTATCAATATAACTATAAAATGTGTTAAATTCATCGAGATAGAATGTACTACGTACTAGAGAGGCGATCGCTACTACACTCTCTTTAACACGAGCTAGAGGTAAGAATCACAAGTCTCTTTAGTCTGTGTCGGACTGTGCCCCCCGCTTGCCGCGTCAACACGTGTTATTGCTCTGTTCAAAATGCCTTCGTGTTTGCTTAGATATTGTTTTAACAGTTCCCATAATACAAACAAAGCCCGAGGAGTGACTTTTCACCAGTAAGTTTCCTTATTATGAGTAAGTCATGCATTTTACTAATATTGTTATCATTTTGCGAAAAATCACCACGCGTTCTGCGTTTCGCGCCATTTTTCATAGACTAACAGCACAGACGTGACACTATCGATGAGTCTGTTAAAAAAATGTAACTGGATTTTTTTAACTATGTATATACAATATCTACTAGGAAAGATTACCGTGGTGTAGTACCTAAATATTTATACTTTTACCCGACTACGCAAAGTAAAACGGTAGGTTATATTAAGTAATATTTATTTATTTACCTATTTTTATTTATTAAAAAAAGGTTAATCAACAGTTGTTCCAATAGGATTTATAAATTATTATGCACAACAATTACAAATAAACACAACATTCACAGAAACTAATACAGTAAAAGTTCCTTAATCGCGCTTCCTTTATTCGTGTTTTCACTATTCGCGGATTAAAAAAATGCGACCCAATTTCTATATTCACGACTAAAAATTTTTTTTATTCGCGGATTTAATAAGTACATACATAATAATAAAATTATTCCAATAGGTATCTTACCCAATATCCTTGTCAAATGGACTAATAAGAAAGTAAAATAGAACTTATTACAAGTTTGCCTAAAGTACATAATATTATGTTCTTAAATGATATCGCCAAGGCCTTTGACACAAGCCGCCTTTGTCGCAAGCCACCTCTGCGGCGATTGATGTTTTTGAGAATGTAAATAAACAGAATGGAAGCAACCTTATAATTACTCAATAAATAAAGTATATTTTTAAATATAGTTCCGTTTATAGTAAAGTTACAAAAATTGTGATCGAGTAAGGGGGCGTCCATAAATTACGTGAGGTGTTTTTTAAAATTTTCTGCACCTCCCTCCCCCCCCTGGTGAGATGTCGTGAGAATTTATTCAACCCCTCCCCCATCCTCGAATCTCACGTGAGATTTTTCAAAATGTGAGTTTCTTATACGTAAACGCCATCAACATTGAATCATCGTATCCATTTAATTAGGGCTATTATAAACCAATACTCCAAAATTCGATTACATCATGAAGCAAAAACTGATAAAACTATTGATTACTACACAAAACAACAAAAGCTTACTAAATTGATATTATTTAAAGGAAATTAAAATACATAGTTTAATATAAAATCCTCGTTTTATTAATTCCCTAGTATCAGTACCACCAGATAGTACCGAGTAAACAGATTGCACAATGTGTCGCATCTGCACGCATTGCTTAATCTTTGAACTTGAAGCCACGCCTCACTTGTTCCACACGTACCCCACCACATCGGCCGCGCGCAATGTTTTTGTTTGGAATAACCCCTCTAGTAGTATATCGTATATCTCGATGGTTAAATTAAAATTTAAGTTGAAAATTCGATATCGTAGGCCAGTGCCCGGTATCTAAAGTAGGTATATTTTTATCTCATTATATAAAAATATAGTTTTCAATAGATAGGTATGTAAATTTGGCATTAATTCTTCAGAAAATTATATGATAACATGATTATTATCTTTATATTGAAACAAATTATCTTAAATTAAAACCGATCCTATACATCATAGGTACCAAACATTAACTGACACATTACAGTACCTACAAGAATAATAAAAAGCCTCTTGCTAGTATGAATTTAATCTATAAACAGATGAAGGTCACTGGAGGCTGCGACAGGCGGCATTCTTTGCGTATTTGCGCAGAGTTACGTGTACGGCAATAGGTCAACTGACCAGCTTGTCGAGGTTTTCATGTATACTTAAGGCTTTTTAGGTAATGGTGATTTGTACTTGCTGATAGTGCGTTAGATAAGTGAGATTTTGGTGGCCCTAATTTTTTTATATCAATACCAGTTTACTTATGTATTTCTAGAGAAATGTTTCCACTATGTTTAATTTACTAGTACATAAAGTGTGCTCAGTATATAGTGGAAGATTTATTATATACCTGCTTGTAATTAATAGTTCAAAAATTACTACGATGGTTTTGTAAATCCTTTGCCAGTAAAAAGCTCAAAGCTCCATTATTACTGAATGAGACAGCTTTTATCAATCATCCTTTTTACAATGAGGTCACATTGAAATCATTAGATACGTATTCAAAACAATTTAAAAAATAAATAAAAAAATAACTTCACTATTTTTTTTAACAAAAACAATTACAAGTTTGTTACATATTACTCTGCCAAACTGTACAACAGTTTGTTGGCAGTTATACCTGTCTTAAATATTATATCTATATTCTAAACTTATATTATAAAGCTGAAGAATTTGTTTGTTTGTTTGAACGCGCTAATCTCAGGATTTACTGTTCCGATTTGAAAAATTATTTCGGTGTTAGATAGACCATTTATCGAGGAAGGCTATAGGCTATATATCATCACGCTAAGACTAACAGGAGTGGAGCCACGCGGGTGAAACCGCGGAGCGCAGCTAGTAATACATATAATTATATACAAACTTAATGTTATAAATGAAAACACACTCACTAATTAATAATTTTATGGAAATTGATAACCAATTTACGAAATGCATATATTAAAGTATCTACAAATTAGATGTGACATCATGTTTTAATTAACTAATTAGTATTTTGCAAATTGTTAGTAATCAAGTTTCAGTGGTTGACCTTGACCTGTCCTCTAGATAATTATAGTAGTTTTATATGTAATACCATTTAAGTTAAATAAAAGTTATTAAGTAGTTCCAGATGGTCTTAAGTGTAGTTTAAATTTAAAAACACCCTAATTTTGTATCCACAGTCTGTGTGACTTCTATTTGTTACAGCTATTTATGTTTCTTTTTTTTTATTTTTTGATATTTTTTGTTTTGTTTGAAATTACTTTTGAAATATAGATATGTAGTTATGGTTCAATCTATATTATAGAGCGCGGGAATGAATATGTTGAAAATGATAGAATTATACTATACATTCGTAAGTAATTTAATGAAATATTTTGAATCTAATGAACATAATTATTAATATATTATAATATAATTTATTATAAATTCATATGAATAATGATTACAGAAGATAAAGTATGATAACGAATCTTATCTGAGTGGCAAATTCGATCGATAACATATTTTACGTAGGTATTTTTATTTATAATTCTTGTTATACGTAAATCATTGATACGTAAATTAATAATTGATTTGAATAATTAATTAATAACTTTTTCATATTGGTTTAAATAAAATATTAATAAAATCAAGACGTTCTTATAAAAGACATCAACGCATCCTTCAAGCAGTATCTTCTATGCAATCAGTGTTATTATTTTTTACTAAGTGATACCACGAGTACCTAAGTTGTAAGAGTAAGTAAGATTGGATATGAGTGATATAGTTATTGTGAGTGATTAGTAGAAAATATATCGTTTTTTAAACGCAAAATATTACAAAGTTAATAACAAAATTAATGAAAAATTTCTTATCGTTGTGCCGACACAAAAATTTGTAATTTTACGTGCTTATTATTTATGCATATTAATTAATAAGATTATGAAATACTAATCTTATCTTAATCTTAATCTTAATACTATTATAAAGGCGAAAGTTTGTATGGATGTATGGATGTATGGATGTATGGATGTATGGATGTATGGATGTTTGTTACTCTTTCACGTAAAAACTACTGAACCGATTACAATGAAATTTAGCACACATATAGAGGGTAACTTGGATTAACACATAGGATAGGTTTTATCCCGGAAATCCCACGGGAACGGGAACTATGCGGGTTTTCCTTTGAAAACGCGGGCGAAGCCGCGGGCGGAAATCTAGTAATAGCTAAAAATACATGACAGTACACTACGTGACTTAGTATTGTATGTTTGTGAGACACATACCGCGAAAAAAGTGAAAACATTAATGAGTCTTAAAACAGAGTAGGTAAGTACTTCATTAAGATGTAAATTCATATTCGGCAGTTTGCATATTTTGTAATAAAAATGAAATCTATGCAAAGATTACTTTTTATAGTTGGAGAGTAAAATTTAATTTTGCACTGTAAGTAATGAAGAAATTTAATCCATATCACAGATAATATTATAATTTAACAGAAGCGTTATGGATGAATTCTGAAATGAAATGTAAGTATTTGAAGGGACAAACGTAGGCTTTAATCTATACTAACATTATAAAGCTGAAGAGTTTGTTTGTTTGTTTGAACGCGCTAATCTCGGGAACTTCTGGTCCGATTTGTTAGATAGCCCATTTATCGAGGAAGGCTATCATCTCGCTAATACCAACAGGAGCGAAGCAATACGGGTAAGTCCGCGGGACACACCTAGTATGTTGATAAAGCTTTGAAACAGGGAATTACAGTTTTAAGGCCTTTTCAAACCAGAGAAACCCACCGCGTGGCGGTAGCGGATAAATATCTGGATTTTTATGGCGGATGAAACCGCGCGGCACAGCTACTACGAGCTTATAAAATGTTAATTGAGCAAAATTTTAAAGCTTCGTCCCTTTCACTCCCATATGATAGTAAATATGTAAGAACGAGATAAAACAGTAAACTACTTATACCCTTTAGCTTGTTATATGAATGATGAGTAATGTACTAGACTTCTACACTATTGTTATTCTATGTACACTAAAATGGAATAATCTCACGCACAGAACTTTCTATGAGTTTCTACACATCATGGTATGTGTAGTTCCGTATACCATGGATTAGAGAAAGTACTAGAAAGGGACAGATGGATGTATTGCATACGTGTAAGGGAGAAAACTGTATGTTCCTCTTGCGCGTCACGTAACCCTGTATGGAAATTGTAGTTCATTCATGATGGAAATTTCTAACAATTTCAGTACATGATTTATTTTTTATTTTTAAGAAAAAATAAACATAGTTCATCTACTAGGTATGTTTATTTTAATAGTAGATGCTATTTATTTTAACTAAAAAATAAAACTGTACTTAGTTATTTAGAGCTAGCGCGCACGAGCAACTTTGTCTCCGCAACTATTTTGTCTCTTTTTTCTTTTTTCTTTTTTGTCTATTTTGCTCTAGCTCTTATTCTAAAATATCATCATATATCCCATGATATATGCGCTCACAATAATTAGAAAGTAGAGTGTGTATTACCAACACACAATTAAAATATGCATATTTAAAAAAAAAATATACAAAACCAACAAATCAATACCTATACATTAGGGAATCCAAAACCCGCAAAAGTTTACTTCGCACGAAGTTTAGTTTAGTTTCACGAAAAAATTGATAACCGCATGAAATATAAATCGTATTTCTAAAGATATACTCGGAACTGCCTGTTATCTAGAGAATGTTTACGAAGTAGCGTAACTAATTTGTAATTAGTGCTTTTATCAGTAATTGGGATTATGCAAACTGTATTATATTGGTAATATAAAAATGAATCGCAAAATGTGTTGGTAAGCGCATAACTCGAGAACGGCTGAACCGATTTCGATAATTCTTTTTTTTATTATATTCCTTGAAGTACGAGGATGGTTCTTATGTAGAGAAAACGTAAATATTATGTACCACGGGCGAAGCCGGGGCGGACCGCTAGTTGGTAATAAAATTTAATTTATTAATGCTAGTTAGTACGGTATGACTCCGGAAGAATATCATATAATTCAATGTATTATGTATTATTATCGTATCTATCTCTATAATCTATGTATTATGGTTATGACCTAAGAGGTTATGACACACTTCAGAAATAGTAATCCTTCCAAAATAATAGTTAAAATTAATAAATTACTATATTTTATTCTGTATCTATATTAATATGATAAAGCTGAATAGTTTGTTTGTTTGTTTGAACGCGCTAATCTCAAGAACTACTGGTCCGATTTGAAAAATTCTTTCGGTATTGGATAGGCCATTTATCGAGGAACGTTATAGGCTATAATATCATCACGCTAACACCTTGGCTACGGACACCGGCGGCGCGACCGACGGCGCGACCGGCGGCGCGGCAAGTCGCGCGGCGCGGTAAGCACGCCACGGGCAGTTGCGTTCGCCGCCGCGACCAGTGTAGACGAGGAGACGAGATATAGCTTTATCAAAGTTAGCTCGACGTTGTTTGGAGAGTAGCAGCTTTTTTGCTCAAGATTTAATGTTTGGAAGATATAGTGGAGTACACGAAATAAATAGAAATCGTGTTACAGACGGAGAATTCCACCAAAAATATGAAAAATATAGGCTTGATGAAAAATTATGTTGCGGGTGGCTAGACTTCCAAATAGCTGGTCTAGCTAGAATTTCTGCAATAAAAGCTTCCGTCTCCATTTTCGCGAAAAAAAAACAAACTATTTTAAATTAAGTTCGCTCCGGGAGTAGTCGCCGCGTCTGCCGCTCGACTCCGTGGCCTGCGCCGTAATAACTCATACATTTGTTTCGATCGCTAGTCGTGCCGCGCGATTCGCTCGGGGAAATTCGCCGGTCGTCTCGCTGGTCGCCGCTGCGCGTGGCATGCCCAGTACATTTCCATACATTTGATTCATTCGCAAGACGCGCCGCCAGTCGCGCCGCGCGAATTTTCGCTATAGCGAATTGTCCGTGGCCAGCACGTAATACCAACACAAGCGGAGCGACGTGGGTGAAACCGCGGAGCGCAGCTAGTAATTAATAAACCTTAAACATACATACTAATATCGTAGTATATTATTATTAGTCTGTGCTAATATTATAAATGCGAAATTAACTCTGTCTGTCTGTCTGTTACTCAATCACGCCTAAACTACTGAACCAATTTGCATGAAATTTGGTATGGAGATATTTTGATACCCGAGAAAGGACATAGGCTACTATTTATTGCGAAATATGTACCACGGGCGAAGCCGGGGCGGATCACTAGTTCTTAATAAGTCTACAATCAAGAAAATTACAAAAATCGTATGAAAGTTCGTTCCTTTGTTTTCGATACATTAAGCACTTACTGTTATCACACATAGCATCAGATAACTATGATAATATTGATGCATTGATAGCTGTTTTGCTCGTTTTGATTATTTTTTCTGGTAGAACCCATCAAAATAAAAACATGGTAATATTTTTGTAGTGAAAACTTCTTTAGAGGCGTTGGGTATAAAATCTTAAACTCGCGTCAGGACACGTGGCCTGATCGAAAAAGCGTAAGACGGATGTTTTTTTTTTTTTAGCCCTTATATTCCATGCGTAAGACGGATACCATTCCAAAATATCAAACATGCTGAACGTTAATAATCAAGTTTTCACTTCTGCCGGCACTCCCGGAGTGCAACCCGTCTTTTTTTAAGTAGATAATCTTTTTAACTATTAATTGAAATGCAAGAGCACATTACATATTGTGATCTTATGATGAAAATTAAAGTGACATAGCCATATATGTGCAAGATAAAGAAAGTTATTATTATTTTATATTTCGACCCATTTAATTGAAAATGTGATAATTTGTTTCACAAAACTAACAAAATATATTTTTCGTTTCAGAATAACAACCAAAGGAATATAATTGAAAATGCAAGCAGTACAACATTGAAATGGCAATGCGGAGTGGTGGAGCAAGCGCAGGGGGGCGCTCCCGTGGGGGGGACTCCCAGGTAAGCTTTTATCTCAGTTAATATAATACTTTTCTAGTATTTTGAAAACATAATATACTGTATATTGTGTCTTCAAACCTAATGATAAATAGGCGAATTCTTTTAATAGACACTAATATATTATATCACTTTGATAATCCTTACAAATATCTATGTTTTTTTTTTCATTCTAAATAATTTAATAAAACCAAAAAAATAATAATAATGAAAGTATTGCATTAATAAGTGTGCAAAGTAAATAAATATGTACGTTTAAAGTGTGTGTCAAAAACATACAGGGGAAACTAACAAAAACGTTTGAAAAAGAAATTTTCTCTCATATTGCAAAACCAAAATACAGTCTAAAATCTAAATAATTAGATCCTCGATCCTTTTCTTAACATTTTAATACGACCAATCACCAATTACCAATATATAACCAAGGACCATTTATTATTTCCAGGCAGCGCGTGCGATGGACGAATTCGAGCAGCTGGCAGGTCTGCGAGGGCGGGCGGTATATGTGCTGGAACACCTGGCGACCTTCACGGTCACGAGGGAGACGGGGATCGTGTATCCTGCTGATGGCATGAGGCGGCTGCTGCAGCTGGAGAAGACAAATGGTAATTGAATAGAAATAATTATTACAAATGTACGATAGTGGCTCCCAAACTAGTGATGCGCTGATTACACCTAACGAGTAGGTACAGTGGCGAGTCAGTAAATACGCTCTCGGCCGAGACAGTTGCCGAACCGAGTGGGTGTTTACACGTATTTCACTAGTGGCGAGTCAGTTCAGTTTTGATCACGACGCGGGCGTCTGCAATGGATCGAAAAAAAAAAAGAATTTAAACGGGTTTTAAATCGGCTGTTATCAGATATTATTAACGAATTGCGGGATTTATTAGAAATAATAAATAAAAATAATAATTCTTTGAAAAAATACAATGACGAAACGAACGAGTGGCGAGTGGCCGAGTGACGCGACGAGTGCGTGTTTATACCTGCCGAGCGGGATAGCGAGTGGGTACTCGGCCGAGTAAACAAATTGGGATTCTAGTGACTGTCTCGCCGCTCTTCTCGGCCGAGTACTCGGCCGAGCACTCGTTGAAGTGTTTATACCAACCGAGCACTCGGCCGAGGACACTGACTCGCCACTGTACTCGTTAGGTGTAATCGCCGCATGAAATACTTGTATCTTGGGATCCCGAGTTGCGCATATTAGTTTAATTTGTCTTGTAGGTATAAATTATGGTCAGGAGATACAAATGGAACTTAATACAACAATAATATTAATTACTTCGATTTCAGTACCTACTTTTTAAACACAAATAAACACAGCACATCTATTAACATATTACATACCTAAAAATTATCTAACCAGTGTCACTCGCTCAATTAACACGAATCTATACGCACCACGCAGACTGTGCTTTTGCGCTGATTACACCTAACGAGTACAGTGGCGAGTCAGTAAATACGCTCTCGGCCGAGACAGTTGCCGAACCGAGTGGGTGTTTACACGTATTTCACTAGTGGCGAGTCAGTTCAGTTTTGATCACGACGCGGACGTCTGCAATGGATCGAAAAAAAAAAAGAATTTAAACGGGTTTTAAATCGGCTGTTATCAGATATTATTAACGAATTGTGGGATTTATTAGAAATAATAAATAAAAATAATAATTCTTTGAAAAAATACAATGACGAAACGAACGAGTGGCGAGTGGCCGAGTGACGCGACGAGTGCGTGTTTATACCTGCCGAGCGGGATAGCGAGTAGGTACTCGGCCGAGTAAACAAATTGGGATTCTAGTGACTGTCTCGCCGCTCTTCTCGGCCGAGTACTCGGCCGAGCACTCGTTGAAGTGTTTATACCAACCGAGCACTCGGCCGAGGACACTGACTCGCCACTGTACTCGTTAGGTGTAATCGCCGCAAAAGACCGTTTAAGCTTAAATGTAGTAAATAATGAAATACAAGTAGGTACATTTACATAAAATATGAACCTGTTATTAACAAACTGCTTCCGAAAGAGGGTACGTAAAGTTATAATTCGGAAAAGCGGGTATATGTTATTTTATTGTTATGTGTCGTATAAACTATAAAGTATGGAGGGTAGAAGAATGGAGAAAGAAAGAGGGTAGAAGATAAAGAAAACGTTTTTAATATTTCTACTACGTATTTTAGAAACGATGGTGATTTATTTTTAATACACATACAGTAAGCATAGTTCATACAAATAAAAATATACCTATCTACGACAAAAATTATAATAAACTTTTTTCTTCCAGGAATATGGAGTCAAAAGATGCAGCTATGTTTAGAAGAACAATGGGTTCTTGTGATGGATTACGAAACTGGAGTGAGTATCAATAGATAATTATACTTCCAATAATAATTTTAATTTAAATATTAAAAAATTTAGATATATTAAATACTATAATTGTTTCGGAAGATTTACCGAAAATGAGTCCTATTTGTATAACCACGTTTAACATTGACAAGTGAATAAAATTCATTCATTCATTCAAATATTTTTATGCATGCTATGTATTTCTGAATTAATTGATATAATCGGCAAAATTAAAAAATCATTATTGTTATACAAACGCACCTTCAAAGCAAGGCAGCACTACAATCCAAACTCAACCTTACCCCCTTTCCCCACAGTCCATAATGGAGCGCTTCCCCGCGACCTGGGTGCATTCGCCCACCGCCTTCACATCACCAGAACCAGCTGAGCTCTACAACAATGTGCTGGCCTTCGTGGTAGGGGCCCCGGAGACTGGTGGGGGCTCGCCGGGTGGTTCGAGACGGGAACTGCATATATTTCAATGTCATGACGTCAGCGCGCAGACCCTGGTTGAGGAGTTGAATGCTTTGAAGTAAGTTTATATCTATTGCACGCCTCATAAGCGAAGCGTTGAGGTGGGTACTACTGTCACTTCGCGCAAAACATCTGATTTTTCAAACTTAAAATGTCTTTATGTATCATACATTGCACTTGTAAGATAATACATACACACACATATTAAGAAAAAACACTATTTTTAACGTTCATGATATTTTTGATGTCATTTCTGTTATTTAAACTAGTTAAAAAACAGTTTAAAAAAGTTCTGTCTTGGACGTCCGTGTGTCTGTATGTGCGGATCCTTTTTCTTGTTAACACGATAGCGACCGAAATACTTTACTAATCGAGTCTTTTTTTTTCTCTTACGCTTGAGTATGCTCAGGAATAGAACCCTTTCATTTTTCAGGGTCTGATTCGATGTGGTTTAATTGTTATTAAATAAACAAAAATAATAATTAATAAATATTTATTAAAAAAAATTATGAGGCGTGCACTTTTGGATTTTCCAAATTATTTTTATATTATGTAGGCTTCTATAGCCGCATTGAACACTTTTTGGTACCTACGGACACAGAACAAGTATGGGTACGGAAAAGGCGCATAACCGTCGCCGACATAGGTACTTATTTATATTATGAAATTTAAAATTAGTTTTCATTTTGTCTCGTCTCGTCTCTATAACCGAAACAGCTGTTTAGTAATCTATGCTATAATGACTACCTACTTTTTTGTGTTGTTTTAACCCGCGCGAGCTGCTTCGTTCTTCCTCTTTAATAATCTGTATCTTTATAGGGTATCCTTAATTTTATAATAAAAGCAAGGGATTTAATATAACAAAATGAACATAATATTGTGAAAAAAAAGCATCTGCAGACTTACTCTTCAACCTAATTTCAATTCCAATCTAAAACCAATCCGATCCCAATGTTAATTTTGCAGTCACTTGATCACAGCACTTGATTTCGTACTCTTGAAAACCATACCTTAACATACATTGGATTGAAATTTGAAATTGGAATTGCTCCGCGCTTTGTTACACGTGAAGTTAGCTATGATACGAGCTAATAGTGTCGTCTAATTCTTTACGATTAATCGGTATTCGGTATTAGGACTTTAAAAATGCTATTATAACTTTAAAAAAACAAGGCTAATAAATATGTCTGAGTAACATTAATATTAAATTTTATTAATTTTAATATATTCCATTTATTGAAAATGTTTAAAATCATAAAATCACGTTTGACGTTGGCTGTATGCGGGAGGGTCGTTGCCTTTTCTGCAACGTAAAAAAAACCGCAGAGGCGCTCCAATTTCAAATATTTTTTACATAATCAAGTGGTTGCGAAGAGTGAACTTATTTAGTTGTGAGAGTGAAATATTTATAATTTTGAATTCATATCTATATTATAAGTAAGTAATGTTTTATTATGGTTTAACTTAACTAAATAGTGAGAACTAACTATTTTTTGTTTTGTCGCTGTAGTATTATTATATTATTATTTAAAAATATACATACAAACCTTTCTCTTTATTATATTAGTGTAGTTATAATGCTGGTAGACAGCTGATAACATAAAAAATGTGACAATATTTGCAGTCGTAATATTTTGGTCAAAATAATTTGTTTGATACAAATATCTCTTTTTGTGTGAGAGAAAAGTAAGATTATCATTTGACACACGTCGAAAATATCTTGATAATATTATCAATCAAATAAAAGCACTTAAGATCAAATTGTGTGTGAGGTGTGAACGGTGTGGTTATGTTTAACTTGCAGTTGCGTTTAAAATTTCCTGTTTTAACATGGTAATGTATGTTCTAATTGTTACCTATAACATAAAGTTTCTTATTAATGATTTAGATATCCTATGAGATTGAAATAATAGTCAAAATTTAAAACTCGCTAGTTTGAGCAAATTCATATTATGAGCTCATTATCTATCTTCTATACTTCTATACTAATATTATAAAGAGGAAAGGTTTGTTAGTATGTATGGTTTTCACGCATAAACTACTGGACCGATTTTGATAAAATTTGGCACAGACATTCTTTAAACCCTGATAAAGAACATAGGCTACCTTTTATTGCGATATATGTACCACGGGCGAAGCCGGGGCGGACCGCTAGTGATATATAATTTGAATTCGTCCGTTGGTTCAATTCATGGTGTAAACTGTCTGGAAATAAGAGGTCATAATACGGCTCCTGTACACAGTTTATAAAAAAAAGTATTATCTTATTATAAAACTAGCTTACCGCCCGCGGCTTCGCCCGCTTTGTCTAAAACCTAATAAATTATATACTAAAACCTTCCTCTTGAATCACTCTTGACTCTATCTATAAAAAAAAACCGCATCAAAATGCGTTGCGTAGGTTTAGAGATTTAAGCATACCTACAAAGGGACATAGGGACAGAGAAAGCGCGACTTTGTTTTATACTATGTACTTAGTGAAGAGGTTCTACTAATATGTGTCATATTAGATCTCTACTAGCTCATAATAGCATGATTATTTATTTATCTAAATCTATAGTATAGATAAATAATATAATTTAGAAAAATTGTATACAATTAATTTATTATTTTTATATGTATTAACTACATATTAACTTTTGTTACAGGGGCGTAGGAAGTGGTGCCTCGGAGAGTGGCCGCGATTTCGTCATCGAGCGGGAGAGAGAGCGTGAACGGGAGACAGAGATAGAACGACCTCGACGACAGGTAAGCATAATATTCCATTTTTAAGGTGCATTTACACACTCGTTCTAATATCGAAGCAAATACAATTAGGCGCAATCAGTAGGAAGACGAATGTGAGAACAGTGGTTCATATCCACACTCGTATATCTGCCTACCTACGAATGTTTAGTCGAATGATGAGCCAAAAAGCGAACACAAATGTGTAGACTGTAGATATGTACACCATTACATCATATGCTGAAAGTAAGCAAACTTTAGTTATGTTGCTTTTTGGCTTTTACAACAAACTAGTGTAAGAACCCTTTCATTTTCTTTACTTACCCATGCAATCATGAGTTTTGCCTTTTTTTTTAACAATAATGCAGGCTCTCAATTACTAGTATTTATTTTTTATGAGTTTAATTATGGTAGGTACATAGTTAATTTCACAAGAAATGTGAGTCACTTAATAACAGGTGTTAAAGATGACTTCATTCGTGATTCGTGCATCAAAATAAATAACAAGCAGGTTATCTTATCAAAGATCCTGCTAATATCATAAATGCGAAAGTTTGTGAGTGTGGATGGATATGGATGAATGTTTGTTACTCTTTCACGTAAAAACTACTAGACAGATTTGGACGAAACTTTATAGAAATATATGTCACGTCAGAATAACACATTATGAGCTACATATTTTATTTTGCACGCGGCTTCATCCTCGGGTGAAACCGTACGTACGACTGTCACCGATTCTTGATGCAAATAGGACAAAATCGAGTCCGGATTCGAATACAGACAAACATACAGGTGGAACTAATAAAAGCGTATTAACAACAAAATATTTGCTTTCAATACATCGTTTATCTCAGAACAAGGTTTATGCGGCTTATCGCTGCTGATAACGAAATAACTCTTATTGCGTCGGCCATTATAAATATAGCATACTAGATTCCTACGAATGTGCTCGTGTAAAAAAAATTGCTTGAATGACACCAAAAGCGAAAGTTCAATATAGGCTTCAAAATAATCCATACTTAATATATCACAGACTAATAATAACATACTACCTACGTATACAACTTATATTATACATGCGAAAGTAACTCTGTCTGTCTGTATGTTACTCAATCACGCCTAAACTTCTGAACCAATTTGCATGAAATTTGGTATGGAGATATTTTCATACCCGAGAAAGGACATAGGCTACCTTTTATTGCGAAATATGTACCACGGGCGAAGCCGGGGCGGACCACTAGTGTAATATAAAATAAAATAAAACTTTAATAATTAAGACTCATTAGGTAAAATCAGACTGAACGTTATTTTTTAGAAACAATTGCATCGAGATAAAAGCATCCTTTAATATAAAATATGTATTAACTCGACCAAAAAGCTAATCTTATCAGCATTGAATTAATAAACTGAATAATTATGATTTATTTTTATCATCGGATTCACAAAATGATGCATCATAGTAAAACCCCCTACAAATTTTCCCTACAACGCGGTTACACTACAAAATACAAATTCCTAAGTACATATTGTAATAAGTGCTTAGTTATTATTTTTAATTATTTTATTATTCTGTTACGAAACGTTTGTCCCGGGATTAAATATATATATATAGCCTATTAGAAACTAAAATTATGTTCTTAATAATATTTTTTTATTAATCGGTAGTTTTTGTTGAATATCGTAACAAACAAACAAATCAACTCTCTCCTCTACATACAATATTTAGTACCTAGCTTATGTTATTCAAAAATAGTTTTTACCTATGATTTCATCTACTAACATACCGGCCCTTCGCAAGTAATCCCCGATAGTGATATTCATAGATCAGATATCAGTGATAAGAATTCAGTCAGTCAGTAGCCACCATGGCTCCTGCGTTTCGGACGTTCACTAAACAGCAATGGGAGGCTGTGATGATCGTGAGTGATTTATCTAAACTAATCATAATAATTATTATAATAGTGTAAGAAATAAACTAGGTGGATATTTTTTTTTTTTCATAAATCTGCTGTTCTATTTCTTAGTGACAAAGATTATTTTGTTTTTTTTATTGTCCCGGGAAAACCAGGGTTCGTCCACGAACGTATTTTTTAAAGTATACTACCATAAATAATATATGTACTATGTAGGTATATATTTTTTTGTGACATGAGTGAGGCGTCACAAAAAAATGGCATAATATTTTTTAATATTTCTTGGCGTTTTACTTTCTTGAATAAGATAGTAACATGGCTAGAAGTGTTTCTAATATCTATGTTAATTAATAATATAATTAAATTAGAACCATTGAACGTTGTTAATGTTATAGCTTAGGATCTTTTCGCTTCTTTTGTTGACAATCTCGGAACAAGGATTAAATTATTATGTTTTCAGTTTCAGTTAGAGAGAATGTGTTACATTCTATTTTCTGTGTAAAGTTTTTAAAATTTATTGATTTAAGATGTCAATAATGTAATAATTGTAGGCTAAATATATATAAAATATGTTTTTGAAAATACACAGCTAATCTTAATAATGCCGTTCTATATCTTCTATCTGTTCTTTTTATTAAAGTAGATAATTATAGAAATAATATAGATAAATGACTAAACTTTTTAGTTAGGGACTAAGACTTAGTTAAATTAATTTTGTAAATGTATCAATATGTTATGTATATACTATACGATTGCATGCCAGTTCACATGGCGAACACTGTTACGCAATACTTTGTAATACAAAACACCGAATGTACGTGTTCTAGCAATTAATAAAATAATTTGAATTTTGAATTTAAATTTTGAAGACTGGTTCAAAACTGCGATATGCCTTTATATCTGTCCAAGATGTATAGATAACCTGTATCTTCTCTCATAGGTTTTACGCAAGGTTAAACTTAGAATTTTGATTGCGAAACCCATATAAGAAAAAGATAAAATTTTCTTATCCGTTAAAGACTAGTCAAGATTTCACAGCAAAAGATCTTCAAAAGAAATATGACAAATCACTCGAAGACATATTATGTATGTATTTCGAAATGATTAAAATTATCTATTTCCTCTTATTGATGGTATAAATAAAAATATTAGCTAGTTTATAGATTGGGCGTTATCTTATCTTGAATTCCTTTTAGGATTATGACACACTTACTCCATTTTTAGACCTAATATTAGCATAAATATATCAGCTTAATAATATGTTAATCCGTAGCTTGTTTGTGACTTAATACGTTATAGTTTATGCAATAAAGCCGCCAATTGCTTAGTATAATATCCTGATTTTGTCAAACTTTGTGTGTGCAATAAAGAGTATATAAATAAATAAATAAATATAAATAAAATAAATAAGTTTATTTATTTATACTCTTTTCCAGTATTCTATTAAAATAAAATACCAATAATTTCCAAAATTTTGTTGCATTAAAAGAAAAGCTGAACTTGATTAGCAAAGCTTCGATCATGATTTTATCATCTGAATTTATCTGAGCGTTATTCGCATCCATTTTTCCATATGTTTTTTTCAAACATTATGTTTAACATTATGTGTAATCCCTACTAATATTATAAATGCGAAAGTAACTCTGTCTGTCTGTCTGTTACTCAATCACGCTTAAACTACTGAACCAATTTGCATGAAATTTGGTATGGATATATTTTGATACCTGAGAAAGGACAAAGGCTACCTTTTATTGAGAAATATGTACCACGGGCGAAGCCGGGGCGGACCACTAGTTATAAATAACACTTAATGATATACGATAAAAAACACGATGCAGAAGCAATGCAGACACTACCAACCTTTAATAAGATTGTCATGAATATTTAAATCAAACTTTACGTAAATTTTACCTAACAATATGTTCTATTAAAACTCTAACATTTCTAACATCATATAAATTCTTCCAGCAAATGTCAGCACAGCTAGGCCGCGGGGAGCGTGCGGAGCGGGGAGGATCCGGCGGGGAACGAGATGATGCATCCTCCACAGGATCCGAGCGTCTGTACGAACAGGACATCGCCATCTTAAACCGATGCTTCGACGACATAGAGAAGTTCATCGCACGGTTGCAACATGCAGCCGCCGCGTCCAGAGAGCTCGAAAGACGTAGACGCTCCAGGGGAGGGAAGAGGAGCGCAGGGACAGGGGAAGGAATGCTCGCGTTACGCACCCGTCCCCCACCAGAAAGGGACTTCGTTGATGTGTTACAAAAGTTTAAGTTATCCTTCAATCTGCTAGCAAGATTGCGCACACATATACACGATCCAAATGCCCCAGAGTTGGTTCACTTTCTATTCACGCCGCTCGCGTTGATAGTGGATGCGGCACAGGATGTGGCTGATGGTCGTCTGCCGTCTCGTGTAGTGCAGCCATTGCTGACAAGGGACGCGCTCAATCTGCTGGCTAATTGTGTGACCAGTAAGGAAACAGAATTGTGGCATTCGCTTGGAGATGCTTGGCTGATACCAAGGTTTGTAACGTTCACTACATAATATGCATAACTATTTCTATCAAATCATCCATCAAGTCATGAATTTTCGGAGATTGAAAATGACTTACTTTACTCGATACAATATAATACTTCATTCGATTTCCCCATTTAACAAAAATATTCAAGCTTAAAGGACCTTGATCGAGTGCAATCATCCGATAATGTAAGAAAAACCATAAATTTTCAGAGAACAATGGAAAACAGCAATACCTCCATATCAGCCGGTATTTATGGATGGTTGGACGCCGGACTATCAAGTAGACGATCAGCCTTTGAGAAGGTGAGCTTTATATACAGTTCTTCATTTATATATGATTTTAGGGAAGAATTTTCAAGCAGAAATGCCTAATTCACCACTTTTTAAGACTACAATCGAACAATTATAACTCATTTCATCAGAATAGTTTTGTTTCCATATGTATTGTATATTAAGTGCATATAATAAGCATATATATCGTAAATGGGTATAACCGCGAAAAATTGTCCCGTTACATTCATGACATCATAACAAACGTTACATACATGACTGAATGTTACTTACATGACCATTATAAAGCTTAGTACATGTATCAGTTATCTTTTCTTCCTAGCATTAAAAAGTTAACGTCGACATGGTGTCTTACACTCACACGACAGGAAAAAATGGAGATATAGGTAGGTAAAAGCAATTCATATCATAAAATAATGAATTAAAACAAAAAGATGCATAAATCAAAATTGTATTGAAAAAAATTGATATTTTTATCCGCTTTTTATTCCTTTCTGCATTTTTCGTTTGTAGTTCTTTATATTTCTCGGGATTTTGAACTTGTAACTTCTCTCGATATTTTTTTTGCCTTTCGGCATTCGTCAACGCCATCTGTAATTTGATTTTCTCATTTGAAAAAATAATTAATAAAAAACTTAAAAAAAACCCGACTGACACTGCAAATTCATAACACGCAGTCAGAGGCTACACGGCTACAAAATATTACTGGCCTCTACCCATTCTATACATCTTATATAGCCTCCGACTGCGTGTTATGAATTTGCAGTGTCAGTTTTTTATTTTTTTTATTAATTATTTTTTTTGTACAATCAGGTAAAAAATATTAAGGTAATGGAAAACTATAGATAAAGACCAATCCAATGATATCTTGCACATCGAAATCCGTTCAGCCGTTTAGATTTGAAAATATTATCGTCCTTTTTTCGCGCAATTTTTTAATAGACCTATGTGTTCTAAGCCTAACAACATGTCATGACTGTAACGTAACACATTTCGTTACACATCGTTACAATCATGACAAAAAATGCGGGCGACATAACCTTAAATTAAAATTACTACTCGATTGTGAATGCTAAGAACCACGAAGTAGTCTTATTCTTTAGTTTTATAGTAAACCTACGTAAAGATTTATAATAATAAGACAGAATATATATACTTACCTCGCAATCGAACACTTTAAATACCCTTTTTTCGAGCGACAAATCTCACATCAACACAAAACACCATTTCTCTCAAAGAAAAAATGGCTGCTTTTGTTTTTTAAATGTTGCCAGCATGCCAAATAGTGTTGCCACTCAATAAAATAAGAGAAGGATTCTGATAATTCTTATAGTATGGCAGTTAGAGACGTTACATACGTGACGTTACACACGTATAAAAAAAGTGGACAGTTTTTAAAATAATAATAAAAAATCGATTAAGGCCTTGTGCATTAAAAGATTTTTATGTACATGTTGAATAAGAACCGAATAACTTAAATTTTTCATAAAAATGCGAGTCAGTCATACCATTTCGTAGGGGTTATCAGTTTTTGTCACAAGGGTGTTAGGTGGACAAATATTTTTTATATGGACAGAAAAGTGGAGCTAGTAAAAAAAATATAAAATAAAATATTTCTGCAAGAGATAGATTGAGTTTTATGAAATAATCTAAAAGAACACAAGCATACCTTTTATTACATATCTAACAAAACACTTGTTGTCAAAAAACGTTGATGCCATATGAGAAATAAAATGGGAACATTGAAAAAATAATTCATGTACAATTTTTCGCGGTTTTACCCAAATATGTGTCGTTTGATGATTCAAAGTACATATAATCAGTGGCGGCCTTAGGGGGTGGCGAACGGGGCAATCGCCCGGGGCCTCGCTCTTGCAGGGGCCTCGCGCAACAAGCAACAACCCACCCAAGCAAATTTAAAAAAATGAAAATGTGTGCGTGTACTGAGTATGTTCAATGTTCATGCGTGTGTATGAAGGAAACGACGATATTATCTCGGTGCTGAAATACATAATAGAAAACAAATTAACTGAAGTTTACCCCACTATCGAAATAGTCCTGAGAATTATTGCCACCACACCTGTGACAGTTGCGTCTGCTGAAAGGAGTTTTTCGAGGCTTAAAATTATTAAAACACTAGCGGCCCCGGCTTCGCCCGTGGTACATGTTTACGTTTTCTCTACATAAGAACCATCCTCGTACTTCCAGGAATATAATAAAAAAAGAATTATCGAAATCGGTTCAGCCGTTCTCGAGTTATGCGCTTACCAACACATTTTGCGATTCATTTTTATATATAAGAGAAGAAGAAGAAGAAGATTTTGGGGAATTCGATGACACAAGATCGGCTTTCAGCCCTTGCTATTCTTTCAATCGAAAATGACGTAGCTCATTCGTTGGATTATTGTGCTTTAATTAATGATTTTAGCCTTAGGAAAAGCCGCAAACATCAATTTTAAAATTTATCATCTCTGTATTTGTTAATTTGGTAAATCTTTATATGTATACATTTCTTTAATAAGGAATGTAGGCAAGCCGATCATGTTAAACAGAACGCCTTCAAAGCATGGGTCGATGCTCGAACTCGCAAATTACCCGATGTTGGTGCTAAAAAGAGATCCTTCAATAGAGCGGCCAAGTCATGCAAAAAAGTTTTGAAAAAAGCTCGACATGATCATATCCGTCGGACAGGTGAAAAGCTTGCAAAATATCCACCCGGTAGCAAAGCTTTTTGGTCTCTAGCAAAAGCTATTGAGTCTAACTTCTCTCAGCCTTCACTTCCACCACTCTTGAAACCCGACGGTAACCTGGCTCATACAGCAAAAGAGAAAGCCGATGTTCTGGCCTCACTGTTTGCTAATAATTCACATCTCGACGATACCAATTTAAGTCCACCGATAATACCCCACCGTGGCTCACACATGTCAAAAATTCGTATTACCAACAAAGAAGTATTAAAAATTATGCAAAATCTTGATGTGAATAAAGCCAGTGGGCCCGACGGGATTCCTGCAGTGGTTTTGAAGACCTGTGCACCCGAGTTGTCTCCTATTCTGACACGCCTATTTCACCTTTCCCTTTCGTCTGGAATTGTACCTAAGGCTTGGAAGCTTGCCAACGTGCAGCCAGTGCCTAAGAAGGGATGTCGTGCTGATCCGTGCAATTACCGTCCGATTTCAATCACGTCCTTACTATGTAAGATTATGGAACGTGCATTGAACTATCGACTTCTCGCGTACCTAGAGGCCAACGATCTACTGAACGATCGGCAATACGGTTTTCGCCCTAAAAGATCAACTGGCGACCTTCTAGTACACGCCACGCACCTATGGGGAGAAGCCATTGAGAACCATGGTGAAGCATTAGCTGTATCATTGGATATCTCAAAAGCCTTCGACAAGGTTTGGCACGAATCCCTTCTAAGCAAGCTCCCTTCTTACGGCTTACCTCCAGTCCTCATAGCTTGGATAGCCGACTTCTTGAGGGAACGATCTATTCGGGTAGTCATCGACGGCTGCTCGTCTAATCAATTGGCAATCAACGCCGGCGTACCTCAGGGGTCTGTTCTCTCCGCAACTCTCTTTCTGATACATATAAATGACCTTCTCCAATCAAACATCTTTGGTTATGCAGACGATTGTACGGTTGTGGAGAGATACCTGTCAAATGCTCGTGCAACTGCTGTTACCATCCAGAACGAGAGAGAAGCCATGGTGCAGCGAATAAACCAGACTCTACAAAAAGTATCTCAATGGGGGGATGCCAACTTAGTGAAGTTTAATGCTGCCAAAACACAGGCGTGTCTTTTTTCTGCCAAGAGGAGTCCCCTCACCTTAACTCCCTCTTTCCGTGGTGTGTCGATAGAACTAGCCGACAACTTAGAAATGCTTGGAGTTTCACTATCGCCAACCCTCAACTTTGGCCAGTTTATTACGTCCAAAGCTCAACTCGCAGCCAAAAAACTTGGCATACTAGCTAAGGTGCGGCAGTATTTCACATCTGAACAGCTTTTAACTCTTTATCAAGCTCAAGTTCGATCTTGTGTGGAATACTGCTGCCACCTCTGGGCAGGTACTGCCAAATGTCACCTCGATGTTCTGGAAGCTATGGAACGTCGCGCCAAGCGAATTATTGGAAACGACCAGCTATTCGAAAACCGGCTTCTGAGCCTTGGTCATCGCCGCAAAATCGCCAGTCTCTCAGTTTTCTATCGACTTCATTTCGGGGAATGTGCAACTGAATTACATGGCCTTATCCCAGCTTCCCCTTTTTTCCAAAGAACGTCCAGGCGCACGGCGGGATACCACCCTTATCTGGTAGAAATGCCGACTGCACGCACAGCACGCTTTGCGTCCTCCTTCTTAATGCGAGCTGCCAAAGAGTGGAATTCTCTGCCGGCGTCCGTCTTTCCAGAGAAGTACAACATGGGAATTTTCAAGAGACGAATTAACAGGCACTTTCTAGGCGGGCGTGACTTACCACCTTAGATCTCGTCACCACTTTCCATCAGGTGGGACTGCGGTCAAACGTCCACCTATCTACGTATAAAAATAAAAAAAAATGTATAAATATATATAAATATTTTAAAACTCAAATTTTATTCATTTGTATAACTTTATCATTTCTCCTCAAACATGACAAATACCTAAACCAAACAACCAGACCTACTTTCGCATCACATACATTTCACAAAGAGCAAAGGGCCTCGCAAAGGGCCTGCCGCCCGGAGCCTCGCAATGGGTAAGGCCGCCGCTGCATATAATATGTTATCTTAATACTATTATAAAGGCGAAAGTTTGTATGGATGTTTGTTACTCTTTCACGTAAAAACTACTGAACCGATTACAATGAAATTTAGCACACATATAGAGGGTAACTTGGATTAACACATAGGATAGGTTTTATTCCGGAAATCCCACGGGAACGGGAAATATGTGGGTTTTCCTTTGAAAACGCGGGCGAAGCCGCGGGCGGAAATCTAGTAGCCTAATATATTTTTGTCCAAATGTGCTGTATCATTTTAAGTGTATGTCCTTTCTATGCAAAATATCATGCCATTTTTTGTTGTCCAAATATACTTTTTGTCAATGTTTGTCCAATCATCCAATTGTGTTTGTCTTTGCTTATGTATGTCCAATATTTTCAATGTTCACCCAAAGGCCATCACCTCGTCGCAGCGAGGGCAGGGTTGTAGAGGAAGCTGCGGGTAGTGCAGCGGATGGTTATGTTTATGAAAGGGATGAACCAGATCTGTACGGGGAGAGGGAGTACGCACCATATCCAAGGTACGAGTGCTTCTTTGTTGCTTATTGTGTATTTTTGCTATTATTACGACAATACTAATTTCATTGAATTTGTGCTAATAAAATGAATTTTCAAGCTACCTTAATAAAAAATGAAACTGAAGTAAGTTTTCCTTCGTTTGTTAATTACCGTTCGCCATCATCAACATCAACTCTTATCCACAGAAAAATAGCATTTCCTGTCAAAGACAGGCCTATAAATTAGGCGAGGAATTGTAATTTATGTCCGATTTTTAATACCTTTTTATGTTATTTCTAGAAACACGCGAACACTGACACGAGAAGATTCTGGGTCAGCGGCTTCATCGCCGGAACGAGAACCTCCATATCGCCCCAATGAACGTGAAGATGGTACGCACATTGAAATCCTAATTAATTTTAATTTTTCTATTCTAACTCATGCACACAACTTCGTTTGATTTAAAAAAAAATATTTTCATAGCTGCTCCGCTTCTATTCGCCGCAGCTGTAGCGTGATATCCTTTTTTGTTAAATGGACAATCAAAAAAATAATATTTAAATCACTACCAAACAAACAAACTCTTAACCTTTTTATCATCAATAGAATTGGCTATCTTCCGAAGTTCCTGACACCTATTTTTGGATATATACGTTTTAATAACAATATAATAGAATTGTATTTGAATGTGAACCTTACTGCACTTGAAATAAAGCTCATTTTATGTTACAGATGATCTAGGAGAAGCGTGGGCACAAGGGGTAGCGGCCAGAGGGGGGAGGGTGGTACGTGTCACCTACCCCAGAACTGCGAACAATGATAAAGAGCTAACTGTAGTCCGTGGGGAATATCTCGAGGTAAGGATCCTTCGTAATAAAGTATTATGAAAAACGCTCCTTAATTTTATGCTGATTTAGGTCTATTAAATTAATGGACCAAAAACCTAACTGTGCATGCAATAGTAATTTAAAGCAAACATTTTTTTATAAACATAGTTCTCAGTAACTTTGTTACAGAGTTACAGCAAATTAAAGCAATAATATGTACCCTACTGATTACAACACCTCTTGGGTATATGGGTACTTTTTTTTGGCGGATTTACTCAATCACGCCTTAACTACTGAACCAATTTGCATGAAATCTGGTATAGAGATATTTTGATACCCGAGAAAGGACATAGGATAGGTTTAATCCCGGAAATCCCACGGGAACGGGTACTATGCGGGTTTTTCTTTGACTGCGCGCGCGATGCCGCGGGTGAAAAGCTAGTTTCATATAATCTGTATTCTTAACAATCAATCCTACAAACATCAACAAATTCTAAACTTTTACCCATATTATAATACTAGCGACTCTAGCGGTCCGCCCGGCTTCGCCCGTGGTACCTACATGTTTAAACTATCCTATCTCTCAAGTCGAACTGCACATGGTGTGCGAATTTTATTATAATCGGTTAAGTGGTTTAGGAGTCCATTGAGGACAAACATTGTGATAAGAGATTTATATAATATATTAAGATAAATTTTTAAAAAATAAATAAAACCAATAATATCAAATTCATATAATTCTCTCCCCAGGTGCTGGACGACTCCCGCAAGTGGTGGAAGGCCCGCAACCGGCGCGGCGTCACCGCGCACGTGCCGCACACCATCGTGGCGCCCGCCGGCTCCCCGCCCTCCTCCCCGCACCTCTACCCGAACCCTATCTATACGCACTATCAGGTTTGTTCTAATTCTATATTACTTAAAAAACTGGAAAATACATTGAAATTGGCTATATAAGTATCTTATAAAATATAAATCAATACTTAATACCTACTTATTTCATAATAGAAAAAATGTGTATTAATAAATTGTTGTATCAAGTATCTACAGAACTTTTACGAATCAAGAATTCGTATTTCGTGCAGTTTCTTGTATGTATATAATACTTATTTCTTAAATGAAGAAATGCGTAGGTATTTTAGTTGGCAAGAAAATACATTAAATGCAATATAAATTAGGTACCTACCTTGTTTATACGTTGCTCTCTAATATAAATATTGAATCAGTATTTTGTACTGATTTTTCTTTTATTTGCGTTGTATAAACATACAATCAATCTCAATTTTACGTAATATTCTATTCGTTGTTCCAGGAAGGCGGCCGGGGCTCCGGCGGCAGCAGCCCCACAGCGCCCGCGGGTAGGAACACGGCCGCTAGCGCCGATTGGGTCCGCAATGAGAGGATCGGCAAGAAGGGCGAGTTCCGATACTTCTAGCGAACACGCTTAGTCATTATTTATTTATTACAATACATATCTACAGGTGTTCCACTATTGGTATACTAAGCGCGAAGGGACTTGCAGTTTTGCATACACTGATCACGTAAAAAATACTTAAACAACAAAATTACGTTAAAAATTTTTTGCTAATTTTTTTCTGAAAATCCATGTTTTCTTCCTTATACCGCTTCGCTAATGTGAGCATTTTGTCTATGCAAACATAATCTTAAACGATAACTCACGTGCGGGTGGCAAAGTTGGGCGGGTTGCTTGTTATGGGTGTACACATAGAGTTTTAAGAATTCATCTATTTGAAAAAAAATGCGTCTGGAATTTTTGAAGTATTTTTTACGTACTCAGCGTATGCAAAACTATAACCTCCTTTGAGCTTAGTATACCAACAGTGGGACACTCTGTATATGTCGCTGTCTGGTTGAATCTGATATTTGATTGAATGTCTAGCGTGTTCATTGAACGATGACGTTCAGTTGACTAGGCGGAACGTTAACAAGTGTCACACGACGTCCAACTAGTAACGTAGTAGCAAAGCACTTTGAACAGAGCGGATATAATACCGTAATACGACACAATTTTTTTTCCAAATTTCTTCAAGAAGACGGTTACAAGCCGCGGAGCTCCTATTTCTGTGTAGTTAAAAATACAAGGAACGACCCAACCAAACCAACAACTATGCTAAATTACGTTCAGTCAAGACATTGAACGAGTCATTCAAAAAAAGAATTGAGTCATTCAAAAAAATAATTAAGAGAAACAGAATTGAGTCATTCAAAAAAATCGTTAATGTCGTCATTCAATGAACGAGCTAGTCATTCAATCAAATAGCAGATTCCACCAGATGACTGCGACATATAAACGTATATGCTTCGTGTAATTATCGGTTGCATTTAATATTTTGTAACTCGTTTATCAGCGTAAAGGTCTATTCAAACCAGGTACGCGATTAAATTTCTTAAGCAGTATATTATAGAGACTCTAATCGCGTACCGATCGGTATTGATACCCAGCAATAGCGACTGTCCTGTTGGCTTGGTTGGTAGTGGCCCTGCCTTCCAAGCCAGAGGTCGTGGGTTCGATTCCCACCCGGGGCAAATATTTGTTTTCCATAACACAAGCGAAAGCTTAGTATGGGATCAGATCGTGTCGTGTGTGAAAATTGTCCTGAAATATTTATTTTATCCACGGCGGTAGCGGATACCGCTCTGGTTTGAATACGCCCTAAAGCTAGTAAATGAGTTATTAGTTTTGAATTAAAATTTTACATGCAGTGAGAGTATCGGAACTCGCTTATCGGTTTTGTGTCGTCAAGGTCGTGGTCGATAGTGTTTCTAAGACTCAAATGTATCGTTAATGTACGTGTTTCGTATTTTGGCAATAACCTTGAAATGACCTTCGGTGTGTGTGTCGCTATATGCTAGTGTAAGTGTGCGCTTGGCAGATGTTTATATTATTTTTCTACAATACGTAAGTTATCATTCTATATTGAAGTGTCACTTGAGTAACTAGTGAAGATTCAATTTTATTTATACAGAGTCTATTTTTATATAAATACTATTTATTACGCTCTGGGTTGAACAGAGACAGTTACACTTTGTAAGTTTGTTTATCAATAGGCGCGCACGTGTTGGGTTTTTTTTAAATAGATAATTGTACTATCATTTGGCAGCTATGTTATTAATGAAATTGTACATAAAACTAACTAAATTTCAACAAAAATGAAAATTGATTATCAAAATACAGTGGATTTCGGTTATAACGACGGCGGAGGGACCACTTTAATGTTGTCGCTATATCCGGAGGTCTCTATATCCGAAATAATAAAAAATTGATACGTAACTGATTCATAATTTTAAGTTCATGCACGTGCTAAGTAATCCTACACAGAAACAAATCACTTGACCATCTGCGAATGTAAACAAAAGATTCTTATCCTTTGTTTACATTCCTACATAATACAAGCTTTATAGTTAAAGTTGATGAATGAGTCTTTGCGCCTTTGCCGACTCCGTCTCAATATCCGCAATGAATTTCTAGGAATCTGTCCCAAATAGTTCATAAAAACAAGTCGTTATACCCGAATTAGGCGTTATATCCGGAGTCGCTATTGCCGAATGGATTTATACGAAAGTATGCTTCAAATTCTAGGGACGTAAGTTCGACGTCGCTATAACCGAAAGGTCGTTACAAACGAGGTCGTTATAAATGAAATCCACTGTAGTTGAATACCTCGCGGCGCGCTTATACAATTTACTGTATTGATGAGTTTTTAACATTTATAATTAAACTCAGTACTACCAAATATAGCGTTTTCTTCCCTGTTTCGTCCTTTCCCTTTTCTACTTCTTTCTTGAAATTTCTACAAAATATACAATCTTGAATTTAAATCGCTTTTGTATCTATAGAGTTCTGTACAACGTAAAAATAAAGAAAATTTTAGAATCTCAAATTACTAAATCGTAAATTACTTTTTCATTTCTCCTATAGATACCTATAAGACTTAGGAGGACTTAGACTAAATAGTGAGTCTGTTTTTTAAACAGGGTAAAATTCATTTGCCACATTTTGGGGGTATCTCGATAACCTTGTCTCAATTTATATAATTATTAAGTATATCTCAATTCAATCAATATTAAATCAATTTCTAATGATAAACAAAGACGTTATTTTAATATTTACCGATGTAAATGACCTTTTATTGTTTGTTAAAAAAGTTAAATACATATTTCCAATTCAAATTTTATTTATCAAATTAAAAATATGATTAAAATAATTGTTTGTAATTCAGAATAAAAATAAATCATTATGTTAATTTACATCGGCAAATAATCAATGGTGTTTTTCCACCAATAGTGTGCGAGGAATGTGTTTGTTAATAACCAATAGTATCGCTTCAACACTAAACGCTTCAAATTTGAAACTAAACGAAGCGATTTGATTGGCTCTTTACAAACATATTCCTCGCTACACATACTCGCACATTATTGGTGGAAAACCACCCTTAATGTTTTATTTTATTTTGTTGTTTTGTACTAAATGGGCTTGTGTGTAGTAAACATATTTGTGTAAAGGTTTGTATTGCTTTGTGTTTGTATGTTTGTATTCGTTGTGACTCGTATGGGTAAGTGTTTTGTTTTTTTTTATTCGTATTTTGAAATTGTAAATATAGATGAATGATATTAATTTATTGTAGCATTGTTTTACGATATAAAATGGCGTAGACATACAATCAATACCATAAAAGTAATGTGACAAGATATACCTATCTATTTGAATTATTTCTTTATTTATAATAGGCGATGAGGTTTTTATATTGTGAAGGTACCTTCTTAAATTATTATCGTATTAAACAAAATTCAGTAGAAAAAATTTGCATCATCAATTAAAACTAGAAGCATAATTGCCTACTCAACAATTAGTCTTCGATTAATTCTATATTCAAAATATTATTATCCAAATACCAATTTTACAGAGAAGCCTATACCCCCTCCCCCACCACCGCCGCCCCCTCCCCCCGAACCGCCTGTCGCACCGCCACCGCCTCCACCTGTGACGAAAACTGATACTATTAAATGTAAGTACACTCGTAACAATGATATTTTTTTATTAGAAGTACTTAGATGAAAATTTACCATATTGTAAATATCAATCGTATTCGCAATGTTTCATTTTACTTCAGTTGTAAAAATAGACTAAAATTTCTTGTAATAGAAAGTAGGAACTCCTCTCTATAGAAACTGCTTTCCTAAACCGGCAGTTATTCTTTCTGTTTTTTGAAAATAAAATAAAAAATGTTGTGTGGTTTTATGAAACCACGGTAAAAGTGAAACTTAGGCACAAAATTATCGTATTTGTACGATAATTATTATCGTACGGTTCCGAACACTGCTTTATACCTACTCGGCAGCCGACCGTCACGCGACATACGCTACACAGACCAAAAAGTTTGAGACGATGTAATAAAAGTTTCACTTTAAAACTTCTACAAGACTACCTTGTAGACTTCCAGTTGAATGAATAAATGTTTCAGTTTAAAGATGAATAAACGTTAATAATTTCTAACAAAATAAAAATATAACCTAAATTATCACAATGATTCCAGCTACAAAGTCAGCAGTGAGCACCAGCAGTGATCTACACGAAGAGCTAAAAGCAGTGCTACCACAGATACAACGCAGGCTGGAGATCAAGAAGACACCGGATATATTTATTCATCAGGTAAATAGTATTACAATAAGTTTAAAAATTAGGTATATAAGAATATTTTACTTGGCAATAAAAAAGAAAGTGAAGTCCCGTGTCCCCTAGTGGGGTACGGGGCAGATGCATTATTCGTACATCTGTTTCACTGATCGATTTTCTTTAGGGACAAGTAGGTGATCAGCCTTCTGTGTCCTGCCAGACCAAGACATTTTTTTCTTCGTCTCCACCGGGAATCGAACCCAGGACCCCTCGGTTCTACGCTCACGCGTCAACCACTGTACCAAGGAGGCGGTCACTTGGCAATACAGCTTACTTTAATGCTGCAGACTAGTTGCAAAATATTGTTGAAAAGTTCTAGAATTGACAGGGTCGGTCAATAAAAAATGTAGCCACAAATAAGCAGAAGCTAACTTCATTGTAAAGCCCTCAAATGATTCCATAAATATTTTATTGATGATGATGCACATCAAAAAGATACGTATTTGGCATTGAGATAATATTACTACGTATGGAGTAGACACCACGAACAAAATCTGTGCGCCATTTTTTTGCTCTAACTAAGTTTTAAAAATTATTATCTAGTTAGGTACTTAACGATGAAAGTTATTCCTTTGCACTTTTCCGTATTATTTGTATTATTTGTGCAATATCGTAACACACACGAAGGCATGTTTGATGCGTTTCACTTTAAAACCATTAAAAAATACCGCTCAACATACGTCACATGACGTATGTTGAGTGGAACATAAGTGATGTAGGCGGTGTCGACTCCATATTAATATTATCTCAATGGTATTTGGTCTTATTTTAAATTGATTCAAATTCTTCTTAATTATTTCAAAAGTCTTCTTCCAAAATCCAATTCATAACTATAAATAGCCACCATTTTATATCTCAAGAACTTAATAACATAGAAGCGACGTATAATTTCAAATAAAAGCTTATCCAGAACATGACGCAGTGGTAAAGTAACTGTCTACTGACTACTGAGCCGACGGTCCCGGGTTCGATCCCCGGTCAGGGCAAATATTTGTGTGATGAACTCAATTATTTGTTCTTGGGTCTAGTTGTTATCATCTATATGTATTTATTAAATATTATATTTATCGTCGCCTAGTACCCACAACACAAGCCTTAATTGAGCTTACTGTGGGACTAGGTCGATTTGTGTAATAATGTCTTATAATATTTATTTATTTATTTCAATTCACAGAAATCGAATCCAGAGGAAGTCGTGTCCTGGCTGGAACTGAAAGGCTTCAGCAGAACTGCCCAGAAGCAGCTGCGTGTGTCTGGTCACCAGCTGTTCGCGCTCTCCAGAGCACAGCTGGAGCGCGTCCTGGGGCCAGACGAGGGGAAGCGGCTGTATAGCCAAGTTCTGGTGCAGAGGAATGTGTCTGGGGTAACATATTTGCTGTATTGTGGTAGATTTTTATTGGTTCTTGTAAATGTCTTAGGATAATGTGGAATATTGATGTCAATTCTATACAATTAATCATGAATGGAACAGATATTTTAAGTTAAATAATGTTTTTAATTCAGTGATGAAATCCGAAAGGAATCTTAATTTTGATTTAAAAAAATATAGTATTATTCTGAGATAATTCCAACAATTTAATCGAATTGTGTGACAATATCGTTGGTTTCAATTAACAGAAGTAATAATTATTTACGTGGTGATGGGCCTGTCGTTTAAAATATTTAAAACAATTTTCATTTTGGGTGGTGCTCTCGTGCACGCGAGCAGTACAAGACGACATCAGCGTCAGAACTGCAGAGCATACTGCGGAAGGTTCGAGAGAAGGTGGAGGTGTCCTGACCATAGATAACAAAAATGCCACAGACAACATAAACTCCACAGACAACGAATGCGCCACAGACGACGAAGCGGGCATAGATCCGCCCATAGACTATATTCAAATAGATGCAGAACAGAAATATTATCGAAGTTCATCGTTCTGTTGATATATTATGTTATTAATATGATTAAATATAATTTTTTACCATTATTGTTGTTTCAATTTAAAAATAAGTGATGTTTGAGAATGTAGGAAGGAAGGTAGTATTAAAGTAATCCTAGTAATCTTCTTTATATATAAAAATGAATCGCAAAATGTGTTGGTAAGCGCATAACTCGAGAACGGCTGAACCGATTTCGATAATTCTTTTTTTATTATATTCCTTGAAGTACGAGGATGGTTTTTATGTAGAGAAAACGTAAATATGTACCACGGGCGAAGCCGGGGCGGACCGCTAGTAATTAGTATTAATATATTTTTACAGCCGTATTCTATTGCCTTTTAATATCTTTATAAGTTTAAATCATCTCGGGTTGTCTTAGAATAATCTTTATGATTGTTACTTACGTCAAAATATACCTATAATTTAATTGCGTTCATAAATATAAATGAATAAACAGTATCAGGCACTTCTCAGAATGGGCTTTGTTTATAAACAATATTTTGTAAAACTGAAAATAGGCTTAGTTACATTTGACTAAAGACATTCAAATACTAGGCAAATTCATAATTATTGTGTAAAAATGTGTTCTAAATAAACCAGGGTATACCTACCCAAAATTGTTAAATAAAAATGAATAAAACACAATATTTGCGTCCCGTATATTTTATTTATTATATCTTAAAATGATAACAATTTGATCAAAGAGTTTCATTACAACAATGGGTACCCTTAACAATATATTAAAAAATAAATACATATTCGTAGACTATCAATTCCTGTAATATTTGTATGATTTACAAAATATATATTTTTATAAAAACAAAAAAATGTATTTTTCTATCTACGATATGGAAATACAATACCTGTTGTAAAATAACAAATAGTAGACCTACTATTTTAAAAATAAAGCTGCCATTAAAACTAATATGATTTCATGTAATAAAATCGATATTGATTTTAAATTATGGTATGAATTTCTTACCTAATATGAAAAAAGATAAAATGGCAAGACTATTGAAAAATATTAATCTTCAATTAATAAACAATGAATTCATTACCTAGATATTTGATCAATTAATAAACAATGAATTCATTACCTAGATATTTGATTATTGTACTTAAATAAACTTAAATAACTAAAAATAATATCAAATATTTAAAATTAAACACATAAACTCATTTTACCTAGTACGGTCTACCTTTTTATTTATGCGTTCAATTTCAAAAATAACATTTGTATATTTATGAATAAAATAATAAAATTCATATATACCTAACTATCTGTAATATCATATGTTCTTTGTACAATTATTAAACAAAAATATTATTAGCTCTAATAGATATGTAAAAGATCTTTAAAAAACTATGTTATAGTCTAACGGCCTCTAATAAAAAGTTAAACAATGGATCTATCATTTTCTACCATAGCTGTGTCCGCTGTGTCGCTCTTGCTCACATGAAACGTCAATCATAAAAACAAGACTGAAGACAGGTTATTGCAATAACTAATCCATTGGAAAGCGAATGGATAACATTTTATTAGTAAGACCGTAATAGTTTTAGAACTAAATGTTATATGTATCTACTTATTAGTAATTTGTTTGAAGGTCTCACCGATTTCTCAAAGATAAATACATAAAGAACAGAATGTTTAAAATTCTTTAATTATTCTTTTGAGAGTCCGGCTAGATATAATTTACAAATATCAATAATTATGGCACTGATAATAATAATAAAATTACGTAACTAAATAAGGGTGAATATCATTTTTCGTTTATTTTGAATTGCATGAGACAACGTCGTAACAGAAATTATTGGTATAAAATATCTATATATTTTATACCAATAATTTCTGTTACGACGTAAAAATATCGAACCTTACTTACAAAAGGATTCATGTTTACTTCATATAAAATATCGAAATATGCACTAAATATAATATGTACAGTTAAAATATCAGTTTTAAACCAACTACCTACAATACCAACTATAGATACGTAGGTTATTTATCCATAATTCGTGTTTATTTTTCACACAGATGCTTAAATCGTTACTGTTAAAAAAATGATAACATTATGTAATGCATAAATTATCACAAATAAGAGCTATAATTTGGAACTGTTTAAAACCAGAGTGAATAGGCTCTTTCAGGACAGGCATCATTTGCGATCGACCGCATCCACGCTTACCACGAGGCGGGATCGCGGTCAAATGCCTGCTCTGTTATGAATAAAAAATAATTAAATAAATAAATCTTTTAAATGCTTACATTCGACACAGAGTGAACTTTACTGCTTTTACGAACATTAAAATATCATAATTTTCGTAAATAATGGACTGCGAGGTGAATCTTTAAAAATCACAGTAAAATGTCTATAAATATACTTTAACCTACAAAGTCTTTCATTGCTAACATACATAAATATCTCCCATTCCATTCGTTATTTTATTCGAACATGGCGGATCTTACATTGTTACATACATTAATAATTTGGAGAAAGCCCTAGGCTATATAAAAATATCTTTCCTGTTAGTGCACAAGAGTCATATGGTTTGAAAATAACTTATCTGTTTGATTATTATAATTGAAATTGTTAAAAGTTCAATAAAAATTACCTGTTTATTTGTAAGGAAGTAGTTAGTGGTCTGTATTTATTTCATTTCTATATTATTACATAAGCCAAATGGAATCAGACACAAAATTTATAAGTACCAATAATATCGAACTTTTACAAAATATTTTCTATACATAGTGAAGTTATTCTCATCTTAAATACAATTTAAATATGATTTTTATTCGTAGCGAAGTATTTCTCATATACTTATTTGTAAACCCTTTATTAACACTCATAGTTAAATATATTGTAGCTAGGATTTCCTCGCCGCAACTCTGGCTGCAATGGCCGCTGTTAATGCTGACCCTTTGCCGCTGCCGTCTTCAGCGCCCAATAATGTGAACTGTATAGAAAATCAATATTATTTATCATCCAATTTATTAGATTATGTTCTGCTTAGTTTTTGTATCAGTCAAATCACCATTTCTGGATAATATGTTCTGTTGTTATAACCTAACATGCCCGTTAAAGTATCAAAATATTTAGTCTGTAAAGTCGGTTTACTGACGATAGATGAACGTGACAACGTCCGATTGTGCTTCTTTGTTCCGCGCTCTCGCTTGCACTTCAAGCCTTACGTGGAACGCCTCAGAGCGAGGTAACGCCGCATGAGTCATGTTTTTTCGTGCGTGCAGGCTCCAGCCGGCTATATCGAATTATAAGACGTTGTCACGTCAAAAATATTCCTAAATACATAAGATTATGAATCGCAGATGTATCTTGAACAGATTCTTGCTTTTTTATACGCTTTGAGAATACTATAAAAATACGTACAAAAGGGTTACCCTACGAACAAAATAATATACCTTATGATGAGGAGCCAATAGAGCGACGTATTTGTCCATAAGATGCCTGATGCGGGGGTGCTTTTTGTATACAGATCCATCTACCGCCACCGACACGTGCGCTCGGTCCATGCGCTTCAGGATTGTTGCTATGCCTGTAAAAATAGAAAAAGTGAAACTTAGGCACAAAATCATCGTATTTGTACGATAATTATCGTACGGTTCGACCGTCACGCGACATGCGCTACACAGACCAAAAAGTTTGAGACGATGTAATAAAAGTTTCACTTTAAAAAAAATGTAATACCTATTCATTTTTTGAAAAGCGTTCTAAAATACATTTAAGAGTTTCATATTTTATTTAACCAGTTGCCGTCTGTTTTATTTATTTTATATTATAGTAAGTTTTAAATAATTATTATATATTGTGTACAATATTTTCAAAACAGCTTTTTGTCCGTTTTATCACAATTTCTCTATTTAATTAAACCAATTACATAAATGTGTACATAATCAATTACATACAATTATTACACCGTATGACGTATCTCAATGAACAGAAAATTGTAACTGGTAGCAATACATTACATTCAAATTATAATTCCCATTATCACAAAAATCAATAAAAGAACTCACAAACAGACACAAGTTGCGCAGCACGGTTGGAGATCAATCGCGCCGCATGTTGCGCAACAAGCGCGTCGGTTCGCGATATTTGTGCGCCCGCGCACGCTTCGCACAACGCGTTTGCTGTGCGCTGCCAGTCGCCGCTCAAGTTGTCTCTGTAATAATGTAAACATAGATAAATAAATATTACAATTAAACATAAAAATATGTAGAAGTAGCACGTAATAAATATTTTAATTGACTGCCAAAAACAATAGAAGAACATAATTATGGAAAATCCATTTTTTTAATGTTAAACCACAGTTCTTTCCAAAAGTGGTATTTTTCTGTATTTTGACGATTCAAAAGCGCATTTAAATGTTCTAGTTGGTCAAGTTGAATAAATAAATGTTTGAATTTGAAAATATTACTAATACAACCACTCAAAACTTAGTTACCCAAACAAAACAACTCCAGAAACCTTTTTACGATAAAGATAATAAATTCCACTTACTCTTCAAACATGCTGACGTGCGCAGACAATATTTCCCCTTTAGTGGGCTCAGCAGCAAATAGACCATCTCTAGCCAATGCACTCAGCACTGCACACAGAATTTCCCCCAAATATTTCCCACCGATGTATTTCTCGAAACTGTGAAAAAAATATTAAATTTTATATTTGTGATAAAAATATATTTAGACTATAGCTCGTTACTAATTATGAGTAAATGCCTTTTAGAAATACGATTCCGAATAGTACTCTAAAATAGAGTCGAGCTAAACGTTTAACGTTTTTTTTTACGCACAAGTTGTTTGTTGTATAAAATTGGCAAGCTACACAAAAGTCAATCTGCAGAAAATCCAAAATTAAACGACCTGCGACCATGTAACCAAAATTATTAACGTCTCTATACCATAAAAACTTATTAAAGAATTAGCAAGTAACAAATTACTGACCACATAACAAACTAAGGGCCGATTTTTCAATGCTTGGATAAAACTTATCAGTCCAATAAAGTATTACACGATAATACTAAAATGTTCTGCAATACGGGCAATTAGAATACGTTTTTAAAATGGTTGTTTTATACATTATTCGACGAATAAGTTTTAACCAAGGATTGAAAAATCAGCCCTAAAACATCATAATATAAAACTCACGTAAAAGAAGCAGCGAGCAACGAATTGCTGTCCACCTCATTATCGAACTCGGTCCTCAGGAAGGATAAACACCCGTTGTCTCCAAACGCACCCCACTCGATGTCCACACAGACGTCGTGGACCTTCTCATGAGCTGATTCCCAGTGTTTGACCCTGTCTGCGCGCTCCATGTAGCAGCCGTTGGACCCTGTGCCGAGGATCACACCCACCTGGGAAGGGAAATAATGTTTGTATATTTCAAATAAGTTTGTTAGAATCACTATAAATAAATAAATAAATATTTCGGGACAATTTTCACACACGGCACAATTTGATCCCATACTAAGCTTTCGCTTGTGTTATGGAGACCAAAATGGCTGATAAACATACATATATATATAATTTTAAATAAATACTTACATAGATAATTAACACCCAGACACAGAGCAAACATCTAAACAAATATTTGCCCCGGGTGGGAATCGAACCCACGACCTCTGGCTTGGAAGGCAGGGCCACTACCATGCCACTACCAACCAAGCCAACCGGCCAGTCAAATCACTAGGATGTTATTAGCATTATTTCGAATGTTTATTTATTTATTTATTTTTTTATTTATATACTTTATTGTACATATATACCAGGCAGAGAATAACAAAATAGGTACAATAATTAAAAAAAAGAAGAAACAATCACGAAGGCACATAATATGTACGAAAAGGCGGCCTTACTGCTTTAAAGCAATCTCTTCCAGGCAATAATATTAACAAAATGTTCTTTGTTAATATTATTTATATGTTTAATGGAATAATTAATATTAACTATAACTGCTCGTTAAAAAATATGCTTATTGCTAAAATTTTGGTGTGATAAGTGATTGCAAATAAATACCAATATCAAGAATCAAGATGAAGATAGGTATATTGGGCATAAAAAAGAGCTTTTCCAGTTTTGATTAAATAGAAAAGTTTCCTTTGATAAGCATCAATATATTGATTGATACCATTTATGATTTCAAACACCTTTAATTTGCATCCCTTTAGTATATCTGTTACTAATAACTCGGGTCTATTATCCATTCGTCTTATATAAATAACTCACAGCAACATCAGGGTCCATATGGGCGCCAGCGACCAAAGTCCCCGAGGTATCATTGAGCAGCACTTGCACGGTTATCTTCAGACCCCTCTCCCGTAAGCACCGCTGGAGTAAAGCAGCCACATCCACTCCATCCATGCCGCTGCATTTGAAGCTCTTGGTCCAGGTTATCAGCTCCCCAGATGATATGGAGTGCTGCTTCATGGGGAACGAGAATGTGAATCCTGAAATGATGAGTTATATTAGAAAATGAGAATGGAAAGTTGTAGTATGTTTTGTGTCCTAATTGGTTTCTTATGCTAATTTACTGACAAAAGTAGCGGCAATTATAGTTTTTCAGAACTTGGAAATGTAATAGAATAAACGAGAATCAACGAAATAGAAAAAATCCTGTAATTAGCCAAACTAATCGAGTCAATGTCACTTTCCAGTTTTTTGTGGAATTCGATCAAATGTCTTCTGAATTAACGTCTTATATAATAAAAAAATATGAGACACCTCTACAAAACTTATATTTATATTTATATTGTTGTTCTTTTCTGCAAGTACTATTGTATTTTCTGTAAACAAATTTACCATACCTACTTGTTATGAGTTTTACTTGTATTAAATTATATAGCTATGTAACGTAGTAGGTATATGAGGATGAACATACCAAGAGACAGTTCACGGTCCACCATGTCTTCTGAACGTAGGAAATCAAGCACACAGTCTGCGAGGAAGTTGAAGAGCTCTTCACCAGTTCCAAGCCGTAAAGCATCGCTGAAAGTTATTTTATATGTGTTATCATCAAAAAACTTAGATTTACAGTGGTTAGAAGACATACAAAAGAAAATTAAAAACAATAAATTATTCTGTCAATCAGTACCCTAATTATTTTACAATAAAATTGTAATTATTACAATTTCACCAAAGTTCTTTGAAAACCTGAATACAATTACCTTAAAAATCAATTTGTATTTCCAAAAAATATCTTTTTAATAATAAAATAATTATTTTATACAATTAACACACTGATATCGGTACATATTATATTATGCATAGTTATATACTATACAAAATTGGTTTATTTACTTTCAAACTATTCAAATCGATTTCCAGTAATTGATCCTTTAAACACAACATAACTTCCCAAACATTATTTATTTATTGACGTGACAACGTCTTATAATTCGATAGAGCCGGCTGCACGCACGAAAAAACATGACTCATGCGGCGTTACCTCGCTCTGAGGCGTTCCATGTAGGGCTTGAAGTGCAAGCGAGAGCGCGGAACGAGCGACAAAGAAGCACAATCGGACGTTGTTACGTTCAACTATCGTCTGTAACCGACTTTACAGACAACTACCTATTTTTTTTATTTTACTTGGAGCACCAACATCTTATACAAACAAAAAATATATAGCAGTTTAAAATAAATACATAAAGCCAATTAAATATTTATCAACAAATCGAACACCACAAGCTTATAAATCTCAAGTGAGATCCTCTATCAGGAAAAGGGGCTGTACCTGATATGATAATGTTTGACATCCTCTCGCACCAGCTGACCTCCCCGCAGTTCTAAGAATAGCACTCGGAAATTTGTACCTCCCAGATCTAATGCTAGGAACACACCTTCCTCTGTAAAAATTAAAAGATATCTTTTAGCACAGACTAATAATAATATACTACGTATACAACTTATAGTATTTATTTTTATCTAGCTTTCCGATGACTTCGCCCGCTTTGCCTAAAACCTAATAAATTAGATACTAAAACCTGCCTCTTGAACTGCTCTATCTATTAAACTAAAGTGCATCAAAATCCGTTGCGTAGTTTTAAAGATTTAAGCATACATAGGGACATAGGGACGGCTAAAGCGACTTTGTTTTATACTATGTAGTGAAGAATTGATAAAGCTTGAGCATTGATCATGGTAATTGATGGTAAGTATAATAATTGGCTCCTTTTAAGAACTCAATAGAATTGTTCAACATCAAAATTATTATTTTCCAGGAAACATAAAGAAACTGGTCACTGTTGCGCATCATATTATTAAGTGCGTCACACACGGTGAAGATACTATAATATTTTATCTTAAGATACTGTAATATTGCACGCCTCATAAGCGAAGCGTTGAGGTGGGTACTACCACAGACTAATAATAATATACTACGTATACAAGTACTACTGTCACTTCGCGCAAAACATCTGATTTTTCAAACTTAAAATGTCTTTATGTATCATACATTGCACTTGTAAGATAATACATACACACTCATATTAAGAAAAAACACTATTTTTAACATTCATGATATTTTTGATGTCATTTTTGTTATTTAAACTAGTTAAAAAACAGTTTAAAAAAGTTCTGTCTTGGACGTCCGTGTGTCTGTATGTGCGGAGGATTTTCTTGTTAACACGATAGCGACCGATTTTCATTGCATACTAAGACCCCCGTAGAACCGCCATCCTGTTACAAATGACCCGAAATTTTGTGGCTTTATATAGATGTAAAGAATAATAATTTAAGTACTGCTCAAAAATATAACAAATTCCTTTGTCGAAAAAGCTGACGAACAGTGTAAAAATTATTGATTACCTACGTTATCTGACACACATCCCATCAGAATAAGCTAAGGGATATTAAAAGTAAATTATTCCTAACCTGTGCCATCAGGAAGTTCAGGAATATATGTGTTTTCCATCTGCAAGCTGGATGGTCTTTCACTGAGGCCATTTTCAATTTCTCGTGTAAATACTTCCCCAACTTTCCGCAAGGTGGCGCCACATAACACTAGACTGGATAACCTGGACTCCACCTGGATAGAAATAGATATTTTAAGCTCTATAATAAATTTAATTGATCTAAAAACACGTGCTGTGTCGTGACAAACTTCCCGCTTTCAAACATTTTCATGCAGCCTGCGAAAAACTAAAAAGTATTACGACTTGACAATCAAAAAAACTGAGTTTGTTGTAAAAATTATTGAAAAATGTAACTATTAACATTGAACGATAAGATTACTTTGACTAAAAATATTTTTTAGACAACCAAATCTGAAAGTTTTTACATCATTTTCTTTTAAAATAAATATCATAAAGATATCACTGCAAATAAACATTTTACTTTGTTTTCGTGAGCACGACTGATAAAAAAATCATTATGATGTGTAAATAATATGTATGTGGATATAACAATTCTTCTTTTTCATCCTTAGCTATGAGATATAATAATATCTTCATTTAAAATACTCAAGAAGTGTAGATCGTAATGGTCATAAGTTATATCATAGACTAGCTGCGCCCCGCGGTTTTACCCGCGTGGTTCCGCTCCTGTTGGTCTTAGCGTGATGATATTATATTATAGCCTATAGCCTTCCTCGATAAATGGGCTATCTAACACCGAAAGAATTTAAAAAAAAGACCTGAGATTAACTTTAAATAATGATGGAGAGATATCCATCATTATTATTGGTACCGTGAATTTAGAAATTTTACAATTGAGCTAAAAATATGTAAATAACTCCGCGATACATGAAAATGATTGGAATATATTAAAACAAAAAATCATATTCTAAGCCATTTTTTTAACCGACTTCAAAAAAAAGGAGGAGGTTATCAATTCGGCCGGTATGTTTTTTTTTTTTTTATGTATGTACACCGATTACTCCGTGGTTTCTGAACCGATTTACGTGATTCTTTTTTTGTTCGATGCGGGAGTCGAATTGGTCCCATAAAAATTTTATTCGGATAGGCCCAGTAGTTTTTATTTTATGAGCATTTTTGTAAAAAATAATATCTATCATGACGCTACCAAAGGAAATAGGGATTCATTTTTATATGCATACTATATGTACTTATTCATTTACATGGAATATTTCCGTCGGTTGCAAATTACTTTGGTTGACCGTTGAAGGGCCAACCCTTGAACGTCCCGAAATATAACCTTTGACGACAAACAAAATAATGATGTGAGATCGTTATTATGATATTTTGATAGTTATTGCAGATAGAGACATGTTTTTTAGAGACAGTATACACTTGTTATTAGATTTATATTTTTACCGCCTTTAAAAAATAAGGTCCATTTAACAAAATTTTTTTAAACAAAATTTGTATCTGCGTTTTTAATAGGTTTTCAATAAGTGAAACTAGGGACAGAAATTAAATTATTCAGAAAAATGTTAACATAGTATATTAGGTACTAGTACAGTAACTACGTCCATATCATCGTAATTAATTATTTACAAATATTCTTAAGTAAATTCGTAATAAGCAGTTAATATTTATCACTGAACAAAATAATATTATGTTTATAAGTTTCAAGATAAAAGTATAATAAACATGAATATTCCATAAAGAAATATTTTTTATAATTATTAATAACATGACCCATAATCATTTTCTTATCGAAAGTGTGAGTGCAGGGTTAATTTTCCTTACTGATTTATTTATCACTAATTTAAACCGCTTTTAAATTTGTTTTTAAAACAAATTAGCGTCTCGCCCCGTCTCTATCTACGGATAGACGAATTATCAAAATCGGATCAGTAGTTTTTGCGTTATACCTTTATCTTCAATTATTATCTTGTAATAAGAATTTTCTAAGAAGAACAAGATTGACAAACTGGGGAACTAAAATTATCTAAGTATACATATATTTGAATTTTGAAGTGTCGAACTATATACATATTATTTTTATGTACGAGTAAGTACCTACAATGAATTCTCCGCCAACTGTTAACCGATTTTCAGAATTATTGCTCTAAGATCCGAACATAAATAAAAGATACCAATTTTAAATAATTAATTAAAAATATCCTGTCCAAGATTTTTCGAGACAAAATTTATTATAAAATTGGTCTCATTCTATTATCACGCCGGTGAAGGTGCGACCTATGTTCGAATCTTCTACTATATTTTTTTATTTGAAACTTTTCAGTCCCGTAACTAATTCTGACTTTCATTTTTATTATTTTGTACATTCTATGCCACTTATTATCCATATTCTTCACAGCTGGATATTATTATATTCGTATTGTGATCACAATAATAATGGTCTGCATTCGATCGCTCGTAATCTTTGACCAATATAACCCAAAACAATTTGTATCAGTAGGGTGCAAGTCAAGGTGAAGGTTTTACTGATATTCGTTTTACTAGTTATTTAACGTAATATGAATACAATTTATTATTTATCCTTGCCAATTTGAATAATTAATTTCGCATGATTGATTTTTAGCTAAGTAAGTATTTAAATTTCGTTTCCACATTTCATTAAAAATTATTTAGCTGAATTACTGATGAATTAAATAAAATATATTGTCATACTAGCGGTCCGCCCCGGCTTCGTCTGTGGTACCTACATGTTTAAACTATCCTATCTCTCAAGTTGGATCGAACTGCACATGGTGTGCGAATTTTATTATAATATGTTAAGTGGTTTAGTAGTCCATTGAGGACAAACATTGTGACACGAGATTTATATATAGGTACATATTAAGATGAATTACAAAAAAGTAATCAAAATATTATTGCTTCACTAATAAATAAAGAAGAAGAATGGTAGAGCTTTTTTGCATGCTTAATGCCCGTATTTTTGTCTGCAGGTGAAACCGCGTGGCATAAATATTATATTATATTGTTATATTAACGCTATAAATATTAAATATACTTATATAATAAAAATGAAAAGAAAATGCATCATTTATTGTTTTAGATACATATCATATAAACTTAATCTTTACTGCATTTGCCACCAAGGCAGTTATTGTTTAAGTAGCTTTTAGCTATTAAACATTAAAATGTTATCTAAATATATTAATGGCATTATAAACGTGTTTGTTTTATGTTAAAGGTTGACTGATAATATGGAAAAATGTCTGAATATATTCCAAAATGCATAAACATTGTTTTTAAGAACGGTCGAAGTTGCGTGAATCAACTAGTGTTGTGATATGGTATCGGTATACCATATCACAACACTAGCGTTATGCGTCACAACACTATGCGTTTGTACTTTGAACGTTTTTTTCGATACTACCACATACTACACAAAATAAAGGAAGTGATAAGTAACAAAACACGGACTTTTTATTGTTGTAACTAACAAAAACTTTTTACGTATCGCAAAATACTATTTGTATTTTATGTATCACGATTTCTTTTATTAAAAAATAAACTGCACGTCGTTTTATGTTGGATATAAAACTATTTTAAACTGCTGATCTTATGTCTAAATAATACTATAATAAATAAAAGTTTTTATGTTCGGTTGTTACTCCTTCACACAAAAACTGCTGAACCGATTGTTATGAAATTTGGCACGCACTTCTTTGGAAGCTGCTGGCGAAAGCTAGTAGGTATGTATTACATATTTTGAGTTTTCAATAGATACATAATCACTACATAGTATAAAACAAAGTCGCTTTCTCTGTCCCTATGTCCCTATGTACCTATGCTTAAATCTTTTAAACTACGCAACGGATTTTGATGGTTTTTTTTTAATATATAGAGTGATTCAAGAGGAAGGTTTTAGTATATAATTTATTATGTTTTAGACAAAGCGGGCGAAGCCGCGGGCGGAAAGCTAGTCATGAATATACGAGATACTTTTCCATACAATAGCCTTCTAAAACATTTCTTAATGACATTTGATCTCGCTGATAATGATAATAAAACACGAGTACAAGTGAGCCGTCTCAATCGACCCGCTATCTGTCATCATTGTCACAATTGAGCTCATCAATATAATTGATGCAACTGAAATATATATAAAAATAGATATTTGCACTGTTCAAGAACGTCGAATCTATTTTTTACGCGGCCTATTTTCTAAAACTGTCGCGCTACTTACTTAAACAACTGTTATTTTGACAATTCTGAAACTCTTTTATTATCTGTGTTTTCTTTATTATTCCTGATCAACTCAATAAGGTCTATTTGAATAAAAATTACGTGAATATAAGTCAAGCTATACATTATATAAATTTTTATATTATGTAGGTATTTTCTAATTTTCAAGCTTCGATTTGTTAATTTTGTTTATGCGTTCGACGACAAGCTTTTGTTTTAAAATAATAAATAAGAATCAATTCATAAAGTAAATTTTCATAATTTTATCATTTGATTTTGTTTTATCCCTACTAATATTAAAAATGCGAAAATAACTCTGTCTGTCTGTCTGTTACGCTTTCCCGCTTAAACCTCTCAACCGATTTTGATGAAATTTGACACAGACAATCTTTAGACCCTGAGAAAGATCATAGGCTACCTTTTATCAAAACACCACGCGGGCGAAGCCGCGGGCGGAAGCTAGTACTTGATAAATTGATTTTAGTCATATTATACGCCTTAATAAACAAAACATTTGTGATAAGACCAAATTTGAAATGTTTGAAAATATTTTTTTTTTTTTACTAATATTCATTTATTCAGCAAAATAACACATAAAGTTAATATCATAAACTTAAACTTCAAAAAATCAATAATTAAATTTTACATTATTTATTAATGTAATTTTAAATTAAAAATAAACTATAAAAAATCAATACAAATCTCAAATTCCAAAAAATAAACAATTCCAGGTTTAATACCATTCTACCCCAAGTTTAGTATTATTATAGTAATAAAGTAATGATAAGAGTATGTATTTGTGGAATTTTTCAAGTCACAATGATATTATAATATGATTGTACTATCATTTTTATAGTTATACAGCGTGATAATTGCCACTGTATAAGAGAAAATGATTATAATGCTCTTTTGTTTAGTAGCAGCCTATAGATATCTTCACCAAGAGGTAAAGATAGTTATAATATATTATGATATAACAATGATAAAATAATATCATTTGATTCGGTCAAAGACCTATATCAGTTTACAAGTCACTTTTAACTAAACAAAGCTTCCTCTAGAATCACTCTATCCAATAAAAAAGGCGCTTCAGAATCCCTTGCGTAATTATAAAGATACATAGGGCATATAGCATACATACATATACATATACATAGGGCATATAGCATACATAGGGACTAACAAACAGGGAGCTACTTTAATTTTTACTATGTAGTGCGATGATGTCAACCTGTATTACTATCTCTTCCAAAATAAGTTTTAAAATAATCCAATGAACTTTCATTCAAATAAACAGAAAGACAGGCAGATCGACGAACAAACAATACCTAGTTCATATCTACACATTTTATTATGCCTATAACTAGCAAAACTTACCGCCAAAGCACGAGCTCTATCATCAATATCCAACGCCGGGGGTAGGAACTGCTTCTCCCAAGGCACCTCCCCGTTCACACCGTTTACCCCGTTCATTCCATTCACCCCGTTCACTCCGTTCACGTGTGTTCCGTTTACTCCGTTTACATGTGTCCCGTTGTTCTTCCCGTTGACGTATACGCTATGGCCGTTCACCCGCTCCTTGTGACCATTTCCTACCACCAGTGACATGTTGTTTCTGGAAAAAACGGGTGTTATAAGAAAGAAAAGTTCTAAAAATGTTTTTGTTGTAAAGGAATGGTAGTGGGTGGTCCCAAACAATTAATTAATATTAAACACGTTTGATAATAATTATTCAAACACTTTTCTCAGTGTATAGTATACCTACATATCGTAAAATATTATGTTATAAACATATTATTGTGTCTGAGTTGTAGCGTATTCTTTATCATAAAAGATAGCCATAAATTCTTAAACAATAATATTATAACTACAAATACGTGATAAGTATGTTGTTAATAGTCTCTACATATCATAATTTTATTAAAGATATTATATAATATACGATTCTGAATTTCAATTGAAACTAACAATAAGTAATAGAATAAAATAATAACAATAAAATAAAAACTGACTGGCAAATTCAATGGTATTCATTATAAACCATGGCTGGTTATTGCGATCGTAGTATGAATTTAGTAGTGCTAAATTTAAAAATTAGGTAAAAAACGTATTAGTTCAGAGAGCCTATTGGTATATATATGGAAGATAAAAACCCATGGAGGGTTGTCGCGTAAAAACCACAGGACAGTTCTTTGGCATATTATGATAATATTATACAGTTACATATTTTGTAATTAAATTGTAATACTGACATTATTAAAAAGAGCAACTAAGGAGTTTCTTGCCGGTTCTTCTCCGTAGATACTGCTTTCCGAATCGGTGGTAAATATTAAAAATATGTAAAAATATGACGTTTCAAAAGTGATTCTCGAAGAAGTCTAATTAAATAAAAAAAAAATTGCCAGTCAGTTCAATTCACGGCGTAATCTGTCTGGAAATAAGAGGTACGGGATACGGCGCCTGGTTAGCGCTCATTTCCATAATAACATTTCATTCTCTTAAATCTCGTTGTTATTAAATATTAATATTTTGCGTTGTATTTGCGACGTAATTAATCTACTAAGAACTGCTATTAGTTTCGCCACATAATTACTTGTTGTATGTCACCACTTAGCGCAATTAGGTATCTTATGTCTTGGTCTAGTGATTGCAAGATAGATAGGGCTCTAGAATCCCGATATTAATCTGTTTTTTTTTTTTTGCTATTTATTAATGGCATTGTAGAGTATGTATTTGTTATAGTACTTTGCAACAATTGTATATTTCTTACCATTTTCATAAAAAAAATGCAAAACTAGATGGAATTGTAAAGGTATTGGATCGTCTGATTAGATATATTTTTGGCAGAAATAGAATAAATTATAAATTAGCAGAAACTTTGTATTTGTTGAAAACTGTACAATCATTTGCAAAGCTCTCTTCAAAAAATACGTTACGATGTGTTTGGTTTTTGGGAAATATCTGCATATTATATCACATTAAACCTCCGCTCTCCTTTCGACTCTACTTTGGTTAAATAAAACTAAATTTTTACTTCAAACGGAAATAAAAAATATGAAGTAGTTTCTAACATATCAAATGTACCTACTTATTATTGAACTATCCTTACCCTTTGAAACATCTCCGAAAACAACAAAACACACCACAAGTTTGCATTTTCGAAAGCGCGAAAACCTACTGAAAGTTCCTGTCTCTTATTGAAATAATACCACATATATATTTGATAAGTTATCAACTAATTTACAATTCATTAAATCCATGGGCGGTTTGTGTTTCAGAGATAATACAGAGATTAGTGTATTGATCATATTGCACGCCTCATAAGCGAAGCGTTGAGGTGGGTACTACTG